>CM051698.1:3606526-3814026 GCA_028022725.1 Lycodopsis pacificus
AAACTTTTTGAATTATTAAGGTTTTTATTTTCAATGGGATCTCTATGGAGAATATTTTCAAATGGCTTCAGGCACACAGGTGTTCGCGATTGAACCAATTAGTGATATTTATAGACACAGACTCACAGACACACGCACACATACACTCCTCTCTCTCGCTCGCTCGCTCTCGCTCTCACACAGTCATTCAGGTCTTGGAGACATGATTTGTTGCAGCTGTTACGTGTTGCAGCTCGGCCAATCAGATATGAGGATTCTGATAAGTTTCCTGATTCGAGTGACATTTACACACACAAGAGGGAGAGACGAGGAAAGACATGGCAGAGCAGGACAATAGTCATGTAAGCTGTAAAAGATAAAACATAGTACAATCTCCAAATGAGAAAGTTTGCCAGAGATATCAGAGCCTCTCTCTCTGCCTCACTTTTCATATTTCTAACCTTTAAACTTTTTGAATGATTAAGCTTTTTATTTTCAATGGGATCTCTATGGAGAATATTTTCAAATGGCTTCAGGCACACAGGTGTTTGCGATTGAGCCAGTAATTAGTGATGTTGACAAAGACACAGACTCACAGACACACACGCACATACACTCCTCTCCCTCTATCTCGCTGTGTGTCTCTCTCTCATACAGTCATTCAGGTCCCCCCCCCACACACACACACACACGCCATTTTTAAATAAAAGCCCCACAGAATGAATCCTAACTGAAATGCTTGTGATGAGCCTGTCATTTAATAACCGGTTTGTGTTTATCTAACATTATGATTCTGTCTCCTCTCCCCCACACCCCATTTCAAAATAAAAGCCCCAGAGAGTGAATTCTAACTGAACTGCTTGTGATGAAGCCTGTAATTTAATAACCTGTTTATGTGTGTCAAACATTATGATTATGTCTCCTCTCCCCCACCCTTTCAAAATAAAAGCCCCATGGATTAACTGTATTTAAACAAGCTCAAAATTTGGCTTTTTTGTTAAAAAAATGAATGCTCTAACTACTACTGCTGCTGCTAATATAGTATTACTACTACTTCTACTATAACTTTTGCTGTTGCTACTATTACTACTACTGCTACTGCTATTACTGCTACCATCAATATTATTACTACCACTACTGCTATTACTACCACTACTATTACTTATACGACAACTGCTACTACTACTGCTATTCATGCTACTAAAAGTAGTAATACTACTACAGCTATTAGTACGACTGCTACTAGTACTACTACTACTGCTACATCTTCTACTGCCATTACTATTACTACTACTGTGATATTAAATACTACGACCAATACCACAGCTATTACTATGACTACTGATAGTACGTCTTCGACTACTTCTTCTAATTACTGATGCTTCTACTACAACTTCTACTACTACTAGTAGTTATTCTAATGCTACTAATACTTCTACTAATAATACTTCTACTACAACTTCTACTACTACAAATATCACCACTGATGAATTTTTTTAAGCCACAGAAACTGTTCAAATATCGAAATGTTCAGCTCTTTCAGGAGAGGTGTGATATGACTTTTCATATTTGTAATCTTTAAACTTTTTGAATTATTAAGCTTTTTGCAATTTGTTTTTGAATTGGATAACTATTTTCAGCAATGTTTTTGCGATTAATTTCAGTTTTCAGCATTCCAACGCATTTTCAGCAGGAAATGCTTTTTCTAGTTCCACTATTTCTTCCGTCCCCCCTGTTTCGTCGCAACGCTTCTTCTCCTTCATATTTTAAGCTACAGAAACCGTTCAACTATCAAAATGTTCAACTCTTTCAGCAGAGGGGTGCTATATCTCTTCATATTTCTAACCTTTAAACTTTTTGAATTATTAAGCTTTTAGCAACTTTTTTTTGAATGGGTTTCTATGGAGAAGATTTTCAAATCCTCTTAAACTGCTTCAACTTTCAAATCCTTCAACTTCCTCATACTTTCAGCTGCAGACACCATTTCAACTTTCAAATGTTGAGAAAACTGAACTATTACTAGAACATACAGCTTTCTTATATCTTTTAAACTTTTTGAACTGCAGCAATTTAACTTTTATGATTTTTCAGCCCTTTTCTGACTTTATAATGGGTGTGCATTGCACAGCTTAGAGTGCGTGGAATTCCGAGTACCCTTAAACGCCTCATCTGAACTTCAATACGGAACAAACCAGACCTCCCACATTGTTATCTGAGTCATTGACCGGTAAGTAGCACAGTGTGCTTCTATACTCAACTTTAAAAATGAAGCTTCCACATTTTACAATGGCATTACAAGTGGTTTCTAACTCAAACAGGGTTCAAAATAAGCAAGGAGAGTAAACATTTTCCCGGTGAACCAAAGAAAATCTGTATTGTTGTTAGCATAGCTGCTAACGTTCGTCATACGGCTCCTTCCGGTTTACTACGGGACTATAAACTGTTCATAGTCTCGCTTCGTGTTGTAGTGCGAGCTCATAGCATGAACGGAGCCAATTATACTACATGTGCTGTGCGCGCATTATTCTCAGAAACACCAGAGGGCGAAAAAACTAAATGAACTGTGAAGAATTAAAAAGACGAGTGAAGAATTAAGTCATGTATTACATGCGTTGTCAGCGTCCGTGATTACGGAATTTTCTGAATGAATTACACATATGTTTGTCAATTTAAAATATTAATTCGTAAGTCAAGAAAGGAATATTTTGTTGTCAAACTGTTGAAGTCTAATACTTAAAAAAGACTACTTGCATGAACAGGCCTTGCCTGTTCTCTACTTCCCGGCTGATAAGAACAGTAGCAGAATAAAACACATCATGTATGATAAGGTACATGTGTGGATGGATATAGCTAAGTTACCTAGCGAGCTAGCTAGCAAGCCAAGGTAACGGCCGTGCAGCTGACGTGCATGATGCTAGACCAGAGATTAGTTCACTGATCGGTTTCACACAAAGCTAAACGATACGACAAATGTCTGACAATCTGAGACTTTCTTGACTTGCAAAATAAATATTAAATTCACAAACATGTGTAATTCATAGCACAATTCAAACTGGATGAAATAAACATTTATCTCTCGCCGTTAGCTGCTATACATAGTCGTTCTTATTTATTTATTTATTTATTTATTATACTATATTGATCCCGGTAAGGGGGAAATTTGTCTCTGCATTTGACCCATCCCTGTATATAGGGAGCAGTGGGCTGACTATGACAGGCGCCCGGCGAGCTGTTAGGGGTTCAGTGTATTGCTCAGGGACACTTCGACACATGACACGTCCCAGCCAAGGATCGAACTGTCGAGTTATAAAGTAAAGTCCCACAGGACACTGTAAAGGGCGTGACTTCATCTCTCTATTAAACTGACAATAAACCACTAAGCTAATGAACAGGTTATTTCTAATGTAAAACTAGTCTTTTTCATCAAACTATCCTGACAACAATATGTTTGCTGTGGTAACATTACAGTCAGAGTGTTTTATAACGGTTTGTTTGTTTTACCAGCAGCTAAAGCTGTTCAATTATTATTCTGGCCACTTTATGTGTCAATGTGTAAGTCTGTAACAGAAAGTGACCAATAGACACGATTATACACAAGCTTTGTGATCTTGAATTAGACCTTAATGTACAAATAACCTTTGTTCATATAATGCTGATAGTATCGTTCTGTAGTAATCCACTAATATAATGCAGGCCCGATAGGAACATGACTTTATATATTCAGTATACAGAGACATTGGATAATCCATTATTACTCCACAGTGAGCCCTCACATACCAGCTTGCTTAAATCTGTGATTGTTCTGCGTTGGCATTAAATAGAAAACCTGATGGGCCCTGTTCATCTCCCTTCTACATGGATTGAATGTCCTGTAGATCGTCAAGCATTTACCTTCATCCTCCTCAGCTTTGCATATGAACGACTATCATCCATCAGTTATTATGCCATATAGAATACACCTGATTTCAGCGTGCTATTGTAATACAAACTGCACGGTCCGGGCCATAGATTTGGGCAATGTGTATGACAATACACATTGTTGGATCATAGCGATTTGTGGCATTATTATATTGTTTCCAGCAAGGTGGCGATACCGTTGCTTGTCATGGAGAGTGCTGCTCAAGCTGAGGAAACAGTTGGATGATGTCACGATGACATTGATAATACTTCTACTACTACTACAACTTCTAGTACTACTACAACAAATATCACTACCAATGGAATTCTTTTAAGCTACAGAAACAGTTTGAATATCAAAATGTTCAGCTCTTTCAGGAGAGGGGTGATATAACTTCATATTTGTAATCTTTAAACTTTTTGAATTAAGCTTTTTGCAATTGTTTTTGAATTGGATATCTATTTTCAGCAATGTTTTTGCAATTAATTTCAGTTTTCAGCATTCCAACGCATTTTCAGCAGGAAATGCTTTTTCTAGTTTATTTGTGCTATTTAGTATTTATTATTCTTTGTTTGTACGATCTGCTATTTAGTATTTATTATTCTTTGTTTGTACGATCTGCCTGCGGTCTGTCACTGCGCGGTCCTATTCCTAACCCATTCATTTCAATCCATTGTCTGCTTACATTCAAGTATATAATTGCACTTTAGGTTTTTAACAAATCTGAATGGCCATCTTGATGCACAATGTTTAGTGTTTAACAAGTTGTTTCTTTAAGGCATTGTTTGAAATAGAGATGTCAGGAATAATAAGGATTATAGAAGTCACAGTTTCAGAACTAAACATAGTAGAAGCTGCGATATCTGCGGTGTCCTGATTCCTGAGAAGGTTGTTCAGATTTAATGACTATAACTATTAATAGATGATGCATCATTGACGGGCGAATCGTAATCGAATCGTGAAACCGGTGAAGATTCACACCTCTAATGATAATGTATTAGGGGTGTAACGGTACACGTATTCATATTGAACCGTTCGGTACGAGGCTCACGGTTCGGTACGCATGACGAACCGAATATTTATTTATTTTTTTTAAACCTTTATTTAACCAGGTAGTCCCATTGAGATGAAAAATCTCTTTTGCAAGATGTAAGTAACAATACAAGATGTAAGTAACAATACTACATAACATTAAGGATCAGTTTTCGTTTTTTATGCTTGTGTGTTGCTAAGAAGACACCCCAGAAGATGGGTCACTCAGGTATAGTTCCATCATTGTTCAAAGTCAAAGAAACTTCATGATGTTAGTTGTAATGAATAAATATATTTTAAAATCAAGTACATTTCTCTGGCATTTATAGTTTTCTACTGTACCGAACCGTGGCTCCACTGTATCGTACCGAACCCAACCGTGAGTTTTGTGAACCGTTACACCCCTATAACGTATGCTTGTTTATTTATGTGTCCATATCTGTTGACATTATTATTATTATTATTATTATTATTATTATTATGAGTCTGTGGTGGACAGCTATCAGCATAGAACCACCACACTACCAGAGCCACAGTGCAGACTTGTTTCCCATGCAGAGTTCTGCTCAGAAGGGACCTTGTGTATCACAACCTTTCCCTGATTGAAAACCCTGGTTTGTATTTCTTCCCCAGCTCTGGTTTTATCTGCCAGATTGCCATCGTACCACTTCCCCGGGACAATCGGGGCGTTTATATCCTGGCTGAGAGATTGGATAGACCATCACTTTGCTGCACAGACATCCAGAGAGCCTCTGTGTTTGTCTTGATTTGCCTTTTGCCAGTCTGTCATTTGTAAATAAGAAGCTTTTCTTAATTGACTTGCCTGGTAGAGTGGTAGAGAAGCCCTTGTAGAGTCCTGTGAAAGCCCACAGTGTGCAGTGAGGGCAGACAATGTTGGACAGAAGAACTCTGCACCAATGGTGTGTGTGTGTGTGTGTGTGTGTGTGTGCGTGCGTGCGTGCGTGTGCGTGCGTGCGTGCGCGTGCGTGCCATTTCTGGTTCAAGCAAACATACAAACACACACATGGGTGAAGCGGGTCTTACTACGACTAGCCAGTCAGCTGTTGTCTCTCGTTGGAGGCCTCTGGCTGTCCTCCCTGCTGCCTGGCAGGAGCAGTTGTGTTCGGCTCTGTTCTTTGTATGTCTGCCTGTGTAACAGTGTCACCACACACACACACGCAGCTTGTTAAACTGAGTACGACTACATTCTGTAAACAACAATATTACTCTTGTGTCAAGATGTCAATTTAAATGGCTGGATCACACTTGAATGTATGCAGGTTTCTTGCAGTGTGTGTATATATTTGAGCTAACATGCTGATGCCAAGCAGGTGTGTTGATCATGTTAACCATCATTGTTTAGCCTGAGCATGCTCACATCTGCTACGTAGCACTAAATGCAAAATGAAAATGGCATTATTTTGGCAAACCAATTAATCCGTTTAGTCATAAACCAACTCATACTCATCCTAACCCAAATGTAATTGCAATTTATTCATTAGTTGTTGAATGTTACTTAAAACCACAACTTTCAACCTACTGGTAGTCTGTACTGGTCAGAGGTAAAGTCGGGATCATCTAAGTCAGTAAGCTCCAACCTTTGGGGACCACGGATGTTTTTGCAAAATGTGATGGCAGTCCATCCTATAGACGTGGAGATATTTCAGTCAGGATCAAAGTGCTCCAAGCACGGTCCAGCTCCGGGGGTCGCATCGCCTTCACAAAGTCAGGGAGAGTGGCCGGCTGGCTCACCGGGCAGCTGCAGCTGTTCGCCACATCGCCCCCATGAGCCCCCAACAACACTAATAAGCAGACGCACCATTGGAAACCTGAACGTTTCCCCAGGGTCTAAGTACTCAACTTTGTAGACAGAATTCCATGTAGAATAAAATCTCATCAACAAGTTGACAGCATTATCATTTGTGTTGGCAATGAAAGGTCTGTACTCTTCAAACATTTATTTTCTTACACTCAAGTCATTCAAAAAAGTAGAATCCACATTTCCAGACCTATTCCCATATTTGGCCGTAGAGCGGCTCGTTCAGCAGGCGGTGCAGCTTGAATTCCTGGCCCTTGACTGTATTGACCGTCCCTTGACTGTATTGACCGTCCCTTGACTGTATTGACCGTCCCTTGACTGTATTGACCGTCCCTTGACTGTATTGACCGTCCCGTCCCTTGACTGTATTGACCGTCCCTTGACTGTATTGACCGTCCCATCCCTTGACTGTATTGACCGTCCCATCCCTTGACTGTATTGACCGTCCCATCCCTTGACTGTATTGACTGTATTGACCGTCTCTTGACTGTATTGCTCAAGATGTGGATTTTAATGTCGTCTGGGAACAAACCTGAACAAAGCTGGAGCTTCTCTCAGCTGCCTCTCCAAAGGACCTTTTGTGACTGGAAATGACCGCTCAGGCATAGACTGGTGTCCCACGGGTCGTCGGGCGTAGACTGGTGTCCCACGGGTCGTCGGGCGTAGACTGGTGTCCCACGGGTCGTCGGGCGTAGACTGGTGTCCCACGGGTCCCCGTCCCTATTTGCTTAGTTCCACATTTAACTACGGTCAATTTTTCATCAGGCTCAGACGAGACAGACATTTTCAACATCCCTGTGAAAATAACTTATAGATGCCCTCGGACATCTGCAGACAAACTATCTATCTGGTGCATGTTCCAGGAACCTGATCACAGTTAAGAGGCAGACTTCTAGGTTTTAGTGATCATTGTAAATAGTAAATAGACTGTACTTGTATTTCTCTCTCCTAGTCTTCTGACCACTCAAAGCACTTTAACACTACATGTCATCATTCATACGCTGATGGAGGGGCTACCATGCAAGGTGCCACCTGCCCATCAGGACTATCTAACATTCACACCCAGGGCAATTTAAGTGTCTTGCCCAAGGACATGGACTAGCAAAGCCGGGGATCGAACTAACCCCAATGGCTTGTGTACCAGGATGAAAGAAAACTATGTCAGTGTATGGTGATTAGATGGAATTTCAAACACTTTAATGAGAAGATCTTCTTAAATGATCTTCTGGAAAGTGATATTGATTAGGCCTCATTAGGTCCACATTGGCCCGCTGGAGGGAAGGGAGGCACGGGAGAACCAGAACCAGGTTTGCGCGGGGCAGACTATTGGACTCTGCTGCAGTAGCGTGAGGTTTTCTGAGACTTGCTCAGAAAACACTACATTTGTGTTCACAGGGAGCGTTGAAATCAACACACATTAAAAATCCCTCGTTATAGCTTCAACTTTGCTTCAAATCCTTCAAAGTTTTAATATCGCATATGCTATTTAGGTATTCAAGACTCCAGGCCTGACGATACTTACTGTTACATTTAATGATCATTTTGTGTAAAAGAACATCTTGCGTTTCTGTTTTCTATGTAACATGATAGAAGTTTACTTTTCTAATATGAATGTAGTTTCCATAGAAGATGCAGGCTGCTGTCAGCCAGAGAGCCAGAGATTGTACATCTTTATTCACCCTTATGAATATTGTCTATATATTATTAACCTGTCCATTCTCTCCTTCTCCAGGGGACCTGGCGGCCCACCTCGGCCGTCCTCTGATCGGCGTCTTCCTGCAAGGAACCAGGGACCCGGACCAAAGTGTCCGGGCCAGCAGTCTGTCCAACCTGGGGGAGCTCTGTCAGAGACTGGACTATACTCTGGGAACGCTGGCCCAAGAGGTGAGAGGGAGCACACTGACATTAACACCTCTTGGAGGAACTGGGTTTCTTCAGCAGTACACAGTAAAGAGTAGTAGAACCTTGCCATGCGGGTGATGATATGGTGGCCGATACATTGCCTCTTCCCTGAGGCACCATGTTATGGGTTGACCCTCCATTTGTGTAAACGCAGTACCTCAGGAATGCCTGGAGGGAATTTCTTCATATTTGGCACAAATTACCAGCTGGACTCGGGGGTAGAATTATTAGATTATCAAACGTTGCTGTGACCTCACATGAGACACCTATTTGGCCATAACTCAAGAATTGATATGCTAAATATGACAATTTCACACCAATGTCTAATGGGATACAACATTCTGGACAGACATGGATGTAGACTGCAACTTGACTGGTTCATGAAAACATTCAGCAAAAATACTTTTATGCATATCGGATCAGTGTGATTTGCATGTATCACAGTCCGACATCATTGCATATTGTTTTGTGCAATCTGAGCCACTGTCTGCATCTGCACGGTCCATCTTTGCATGTTAGTTGAAAACAGATAATGTGTTTGATAATCGACACAATATCACAAAACATAATATCGCGATACTCAAGTGTATCAATATTTTCTTACACCCAGAGTGAAAATAATAGCTGCAGGACATTGTGGAAAATACTTTACCATCAAAATCATCCACCAGGACACGTAGATCAGTGCAGGTGGAGCCCCGACAGTGTGAGACTGAATAACCACAACAGCAGTTCATGTGCTTTACACTACATCAGTGGTGAAGCTCTCTTTAATCCAAGATAAATTGAACAAAATAGTTAAAACTGTTCTTGTTAACTGCTGCTAACAAGAACCTGATGTGTTTAAACCAAATGTTATTGCCCTTTTGTTCATATAGCAGTACTTTAAAATAAAAGTGAGCAATACACTACTTTTCATTATTGGACTTTGCCATAACAATGAGATTAATCGCGTTTTAAAATGTGTAATTGTGTAATTGTTGCCCAGCACTATAAATAACAGCGGATAACAGAAAGGTTTGCATCGCTTTGAGCTCTGGAGGTCACAGTGACTGACTGCAGCGGGATCCTTTGCAAAAGTACCTTGTGGTGCTTAAGTGGATCCCTGGTCTACACACATACATGCCCACTCACTTCAACCAGGGTCTGAGTTGACAGAAGTTCAGCCCACATTTACACACGTGCACTCCGCTCAAGTAACGATGCTGCCGTGTGTGTGTTCACTGAAGCCTGCTGCCATTAATAAGCAGCACTGTCAGCTGTAAGAACACGCCCACTTCTTACCGTGTGCGTGTGCATGCGTCCCATGTTGTTTTGGATGTCTGTCCAATAAATCAATCGATCCAGTTTACTGTGTTCTGACCTCAGCGGTGGAGGCTTTCAGCTGATTGGGAGTCTTTGTGACGAACATGCCACGTCAAACAGCACAGCTCCAGATTGTGCTGTAAATCCTAGTCAGACGTGATCACCAACTGTATTCAGCTTCGTGTGTGTGTGTGTGTGTGTGTGTGTGTGTGTGTGTGTGTGTGTGTGTGTGTGTGTGTGTGTGTGTGTGTGCGTGTGTGCAGCTCAGCTCCTGTCTGACTGCTCTGATAAAGACGGAGAAGGAGGCAGAGGTGAGGAGAGCTGCTGTCCATGTTATCACTCTGCTGCTCCGAGGCCTCGGCGACAAAACCACCCAGGTACACACACACACACTGAGTATGCATGATGCACTCTTGTTCGCTGCCCGTTTAACCACGAACAGACGTACATAGTATACCCTGGAACAAGTCGTCGTGTGCCTTCGACATGTTTTCATGATGACCTGAGGTTGAGCTTGAAGCGATGAGTCACTCGTGTTCGCGTTTGTCAGCTGAAGCGTGAATGAATCTTATTATCTCATTGATGAGCGTTTGCTCTCCCTGTTACATTTACAGAGCTGCTAATAATCCATCGGGACACATTATGCTCTCAGGTGATCTCACAGATTCATTCTTTAAATCAAATATCAATAGACCCCTTTCATTGTAATCTTTCATATGAATATGAATTCATAAACGGAAGCGGCTTGATGTCCTGTATTTGGTAACAAAACACTGAAGTAGGACCAAAGAGCCACTTTAAGCCTTTAGCTTTAGTATTAATGGAACAAATACTAAAGCTGTATTACAAACGGCTGATCCACAGCCGTTGTTCTGTGAGCTGCTGTTAAACACTGACCGTTGCTCTGTAACGAGGACTGAGTGGAAGGTTGGAGCATGTGTAGATGCATGTAGTCATTGTATTAACAGAGCAGCAGGCTCAAGGCTGGTACAGAGCTCTGACGGTCCTGTAATCTAGGCCCAGCTTCCCTTTGGTCGTCACTGAGGTAATCGACCGAGTGTTAGCTTCTCACCAGCACAGGGAGGAGGCTCCCTGCTAACACCATGTTTGAGCCTCTCTCTCACCGCTTCACATTCCTCACACGGGTCAGTGTGTGGTTACTGCTGAGTGTTGTTCTTAGATGGTCCCGGCTAATCGCATCACAGTTCTCCGGCCTCCTCAAATGGAAGCAGCGAGGCAGGATCACTGACTGGATTTCCTGAATTCACTGATCCCTGTGCAGGTTTGAGGGGCTGGAGCCCTGTTGATTTGTTCAGAGCACCATCATCAATAGGAACACCACCTAATGAAGACAGGCTCTCCTCTTTAGACCCAGTCTCATATAAAACCTATAGCAGTGCTGAGAACAGCAAATCACTGAAGTCTTCCTGCTGTGGTAGCCCAGTGAAAACACAGCGATATGTGATGTGGCTCTTGAGCCACTGCCACTACTACAGTCAGCCGTCCAGCTGCTGTTCCCAGACCGGGTCCTGTCATTACTGGAACGGCACCAGCTGAACTAATGATAGAGCGCAATGAGAACAGATGAGAGGGGCAGACATGAGCTCAAACGTTAGACCACAGGCCGTCTAGCAGAGTGAGAACTTTCCCTGTGGACCGAGGTGTCTTTTGGGCCGATAGGACTCTGAATGTCTGTCTGTCCCCACGCTCTATACCTGTCCCCACGCTCTATATCTGTCCCCACGCTCTGTCCCCACGCTCTATACCTGTCCCCACGCTCTGTCCCCACGCTCTATACCTGTCCCCACGCTCTATATCTGTCCCCACGCTCTGTCCCCACGCTCTATATCAATGCGTGTGTTCCATACGACGTATGAAACCTGAGCTGCACATAATGCTGACGTACTTGTAGGCCAGCTAGCAGCTCTGACACGTCAAAGAATACGCCCAACATGTCAAACTAGAGATCTGATTGGTTGAACACTATGACAATCAACAATATCGTCCCCATTCACTTAAACTGCACATGGATGCACTTGTGAGTCTGCAGGCCTCTGGCTCTGTTCTACCTAGAGACACAGAGGTGAGATCTGATTGGATAAAAGCTCTACTTAAAACAAGCTGCACTGGAAGCAGAGCAACTGATGAAGACAGGAGCTGTGCAATGACAACATAAGATAATGGGGAAAATATTTATAATATATGTAGTGTATTTATGAACAATTATAAAATGGCTCTAACTATCCCGACGGCCCACCACTGGTCACACGGGGTCAACGGTACAGTGTAATGTATCTGATGAGGGATCAGCTCAGTGATTAAAACATTCAATAAGATGAAATGACAATAAGGTGTAAGATAAGAGGGGATGTCTTCATCAGAGCACTAAAAAAAAAAGAGGATTGTGTGTAAAAGTTTATCCAACAGTATTGCACAAATATAAATGTCAATAATTACTGAATGTAAACATATAGTCCATAAATAGTATCAACAGAATGTATTAAGAATAAAAGCAAAGCTTGTAACTGTGCTCGTGCTAGTTCTCTCTGGCAGTAGATGTGTAACGGTCCTCTTGATTCATGAGGACCGTGTGACACTAGTGGAGCTCGTTCAGAGCGTCAGCTGACCTCATAACTTCTCTTTGTTCTGTTCGGGCTGCGGTGAAGAACACAAGATATTTCATCATCATAATATTTAAGGAGCAGGAACTTGTCTTTTTTTTCTTGATTGATCAAAAGAAATGAATTCATAAAGAGAATAGAATCCGGTTGATTCTGAAGTGATGATCTGACTGTCGGTGTGTTTGATCTCTGCTCTTCTTCTGGGACGTGTGATGCTGCCTCTCTCTGGTCAAAGGTTTCTTTGTGCTCCGTTGGGTTTTCGATCGATGCACCGTAAAGTTAACTTCGAGGGGAATTCTAGTCGCATATAACTTGGATCTTATTTTAGATCAGTTCTATTAGTAATTACCAAGTCAGTTGCCAAACTTGATTGGATGAGAAACACGATCAGTAGCAACAAACTGTCCGTTCCAGTCTACAGACCGGTTCCAACAACGTAACCTCCGTCTCCCCCTCCTCCAGGTCCTCAGTGACGTTCTGTTGGACCTGTACCGAGCTCTGAAGTGGGTGGTGCGCTCGGACCCGGATGATGTCGCCGTGCTCCATGCCCAGCTGGCTCTGGAGGAGATGGATGACGTAATGAGGAGGTTCATCTTCCCTGAGCAGAAGCTGGAGAAGAAGATCGTTGTCCTGCCATAGATCTCCGTCTGCATCTCTTCATAACCTCCTCACTGTTTGGACTTCTGAGCTTGATATGCTCTGCTGAAGGCAGCGCTAGTTCTGCCTCCTATAATGTGGATTCTATGTCTCTGGATGTTTCCGAGCTACAAGCAGAATGTCCTTATAAAGTACCCGTATACCATCATGTGCTACTGTACCACCAACAGTCCACTTCGAAAATAAAGTTCTAAAAACATATTGGTCTCAATTTTTATTAAGTATTAAAAATAGGTAACTGTTGATACTGTCACTGTTCTACCCAGAGTCTTATCAGTGATCACATATCAGCCAGAGACCCCTGATGGAGGAACACCAGGCTTCAAGGGGCGCTCCACTGCTCCACATGTCGGAGTCACTTTACTAGTCACTGGGGATACTACAGTAGAAACCGCTGTATGACCAGAGACGTGGGTTTACCACCGCGCCGTCCCTTTAGGACAGTGATTCTCAACTGGTGGGTCGCGACCCAAAAGTGGGTCGCGGACCCGTTTTCAGTGGGTCGCGGGCCTTTGCCTGACAAAAAAATAAAAATTATTTTGAAGGGCATTTTTATGCAGCGGAATTATTCCAGCATTTACGGCACTTGTTCAGCGGTGCAGGAAAAACACCGACCAATGCGTTGTGAATCACATCACGTGATGAAGCTCAGCCAATCAAATATGAGTATTCTGTCAAGTTTCCTGACTTGAGTGAGATGTACACACACGGGGAGAGACGAGGACATAGAGAGCAGAGCAGGACTGTTGAGCTGTGAGATGTGAAAGTCAAATCATAGGACGATCTCCAAAAGAGAAAAATGGCCAGAGAGACCAGAGTCATTGGACTCTGAAGAATTCACCTATATGAGTCTGTCCAGTCAAACACTAATTTCTCTTTTTAGAAGATGAGAAAAATATAATATTGTGGCTTTTTCACTTCACCCTGAATGAACTGAATTTAAAGCTGCAGGGCAATTCAGTGAAATTATTTTGCTGAAATGAATTTCGTTCAGTAATTTATTTTTTAATCCAGCTGTTATTTTACTCGAAATGAGAACATTTATTTATGTATTTCTATGTATTATTTATAATCCATCCAGTTAAATTTGAAAAATGAGATTAATATTTGTTAAAATATAATTGATGTGTACTTTCTTTATTTGATTTGACAGTTGTTTACTACACAGATACGTTACTACTACTAGACCTCTTCAATATAGATATACCCAAATTATATATATATATATAATTTGGGTCGTGGGTCCCGGCTTGTCATTAAGGGGTGATGGTGGGTCCCGCAGCCAGACCAGTTGAGAACCACTGCTTTAGGAGACATCACTCCAACAGGACAAGTGAACACATTATGTGTAAATATTGGGCCCATTTTTCACAAGACGGACAAATCAGGAGAAAATATTCAAGACCTGTCTCAGTAGCACTCACAGACGTGGTGACGTTACTAGTGTAGCATAAATTGTCAGCCAAACTGTCAACACTTTAAGCAAACGTCAACTGTTGTTAGCTAACGCGCTAGCTAAGTCATTTCTGTAATGCTAAATTTGGTTGTTCTCTGGGTTGATATCTAATGTTATATAAAAACCATTGGTGCAGCTTGTAATGCGTCATCTGTTATGTCTTCTGTACCTCTAGAGACACTTTGTCAAGAGCAAGCTAACTGGGGCATTATGGGAAATAAGGCTTGTTAGTCTCTTTACTGGACAAGCTTGTTGTCAATCACTCATGTCCACTCAACGTACAGCACGTGTTCATGAGATCATGAGCAGTGACTCACTGGGTTGTCTGGTGACCGCAGGGTCGGCGGTTCGATCCTTGACTGGTACGCGTCGAAGGGTCCCTGAGCAAGACACTGAACCCTGACGGCTCCCCGGGCGCCTGTCATTGGCAGCCCACTGCTCCCTATATGGGTCAAATGCAGAGACAAATTTCCCCCTTAACGGCATCAATATAGTATAATATATAGTATAAATAAAAAAAATCTGTCTAGAAACATGACTCCATGTTAATGCAGAATTATCTTTTTACCTCCTTGAGACAAATACAGAACAAAGGTTCTGTATTTAGAACGGTTCTGTATTAGAACGGTTGAAGGAACCGTTCTAATATCAAGTGCGCCTGCTTTGGTATCGTTACTTTAGCTTTCTACACAAATTCAGACTTGTACAAAAATCTTTATATCTTTGAAAACTAGTGCAAAGCCCATTTCAGACGGACCTGTTCAGACGGGCCGGTTGCTTGGCCTTCGCTTCACACTCAACACCGCGTTGTTCCAGAGCAGCACAGCAGCAGCGCTACAGTAGACGCATCATGTGGTGCAGACGCTTACACAAACATTCACAGGAAACTATCTGTACCCAGCATGCCTTTCGTGCATTGCATCGAGTGGCGGAGAGCAGCTGTAGTCAGCAGGCCGTTCAGCGGTGCAACAGATAATAGGGTCCCCTCTCAATACACTACACAGCATGTACATAACACAGTAATAGTGAACAATGTCCCGTATCTCAAGAGCTCACTCAACACTGCACTGCCTTGGTCCTCAGCGATGCACCACAGCAGCATGAAGACACCAGAGGGATGGCTGTAGAGGAGACAGACACAGGCTCCTCCCATTTGACTGAGATAGTTGGATGGTGGCCAGTGGTAAATGGAATTATTTCTTGTGAATAGTGGTCTAGTGAATTGGCGACTGAACTATGTCAACAATGCCAAATAAGGGTCCAGGAGGGTTTGAACAGAGACGCGTGAGACATTCCTTCTGTTTCTTTGGGCGACAGGCTGACAGCGTATGAGGCATGACCTTCTCTGCCCCTCCGTCTGTGTGAACATACAGCCAACACCAGCGGCGAACACCAGCGGCGTCAGCTTGGTTTAGGACCATGGATGTTTCCCCCGACCGGGAGTCAAGGTATCACTGTGGGGGGGCAGCGTAGAACACGAGCTCTCATCATGGGGGCGGAGTTCGGCCTCTCCACACCTGTGTTACCTCTGGAGGTTATGATTTTTTAGCACTAACAATGAGGTATGTTCATGTTGTTTCCATTTAATTCAAGACAACAACCTTTTGACACCGGACAATATCTACACACACATTACCCAGCAGTCATCAGGCACATCTGTATACGAGCAAAACACCAAAGGAAATAAGAATCTCTTCTTTTAATTGAACAGGTGTGTTTTATAATTCATTAATAGGATATCATAAAGGGACATCATTTTGTTATTGTAGGAAATTTGAGTGTAGAAGTGTGTGTTAAGAAATTATAATAGAAGTGTTTAATGATTCATAATTAAGAATTCATAATTAGTCATAATCAGAAGTGTTTTGGAAATGCATAATTAGAATAATCATAAAAGTGTTTTAGGATTAGTAGCTAGAAGAGTATCTTAGTAGAATTTGGAGACATGAAGCTTTTGCCAAAAGTTGCAAAGTCTTATCTTTTATATAGAATGTTTATCATAGAAGGGTTAAGCCATAACAGACAGTCATTGAATGTATTAAGAGTAAGGCGCCGTAGGGACAGAGAGATTTCTAGACAGGCAATTATAGATCACACCCGTGCGAGGGTCCTGCGAGGAGGAGGAGAAGGTTGAAGTTAGCCAATAGGAATTGAGATAGACAAAAGGGGAGGGGTTTCAAACTGTGTGTGGGAGGGTTTCGAAAAGTAATTTTTCTCTTCTTCTTGCGGTTGCTCTCAGCGGACACACGTGTCTACTGGCTGAGGAGCTAGGAGGAG
Source organism: Lycodopsis pacificus (assembly GCA_028022725.1). Classification (NCBI taxonomy): domain Eukaryota; kingdom Metazoa; phylum Chordata; class Actinopteri; order Perciformes; family Zoarcidae; genus Lycodopsis; species Lycodopsis pacificus. Next base: position 3,623,473 of record CM051698.1, read on the forward strand.
TTTTTTTGCGCGGGGTTTTTCTTTTGTTTTATATTCTGTTAGAAGTGTACTTCACTGTATAATTTTATTTGCTTCAGTAGGATTAAAATCCTTTTAATTGTAAACCAGTTTTGGTAGATTTATTATCGCAGCGTCTCTACTGTAAACAGCAGTTGGATCATCCTCCTCTCTGTGGGGTGAACTCAAGCCCCCACATTATCGCTCCTGACTGTTTTACAAAAACATGAAGACCATGATGGAATTGGTTTCAACTCTCGGGGGAATATATAAGAATATATAAGAAATGGCATCAGTGATCAATCATTTTGAGTTGTAATGTGTTTATTGTCATTCATTGTAATTTGAGCCACAGATGGCATTCAAACGAGGAATGTGCGTTTATGCTGATTGTGCTATTGTTTGCATTGTTCTTCGATACGCCAGCGGACACACAAACAACAATCAAAGCGGCAACGACTATAATCGACAAAACGCCATAAAACAACCTCCACAATGCAGAGGAGGGACTGATTCTCTGCAAAGTCATATCTCATATTCATGGACTATTATGTTGCCTTTGTAAGGCCTGTAAAGACAGAAGTCAAGTATTAAATGCATTATAAAGAAACAAAGGTTGAATATCCAGTAAACTATTTCATTTGGCGAATGTAGATTTTAAGACCTGTTTCTGAAATGTCTCAAAAGGAATCGGCCTTCTTAGTAAAATCCCTCGACATGTTTATCGTGCTTTTGACCGTGACGTTTAAAACTGTGCTCTGTCAGCACTGCTGCCGCTGGTCGCGCTGTTAGCACCGTTGCTCTCCGCCTGCTCAGGTTCATGTGTTCATCGCCGTGTGCTGTATGGACTGTAGCTGCTGAGGTAGTGGAGCAACAACACATTACGTAAAATCTAAGAACCATACAAAGAGATTTAATTTTCTAGGTCTGAGCACAAGAAGGATAAATTGCAGATATCATTTGATACTACCTGGTACTGTAGTTTATTTCTGCTTATTCACTAAAGGTATAGATACCGAGCCCTATCTAACCACGATGTAGAGTAAAAGGTGTATCTCTGCAGACGCATCATTCAAAGCCTGTAAAGTGACCTACAGTTAGTTCTGCCCTCTGCAGACAGAGCTGATAAAACCATGAAGCCCAACACAGTAACGTTTCCTCACCATGTGCTACGATCAGGGAGCCAGAAAGGAGCATGTCGAGCGTGAGAGATGCTGTACTTTTAGGGTGGTTGAGTTGAACAATCTTAGCCTGTTTCAAGTCATATCGATGGCCGAAGAGCAAAACCTCCTATCTGAAAAATGCCTGGATCATTTTGCAGATAGGATCTTTGCAATCTTTCCATCATTTGGTGCAAGTTGGAAGAGGTTCTACAAAATGATGCTCTAAATTAACTTTCAATAAAGGGCGGGATTATTTTAAAACAGACTGAATATGAACAGCCTTCTTTGTTCTCATCATCCAAACTGAAATCCGGCAATCAGAAAATTCTGCAGATAGGAGGTTTTGTGCTTTAGCCCTCGATGTGCATATGACCTAACGTACATGAAATGCGTTGTGATTCTCAGTGGCGTAGTGGAGTGTGTGTACGAGGCTGCCAGCCCAGCCGTGGAACCTGCAGGACGTCAGCAGCTTAGCTTCAGAGCAGGAGAGGAGAGGGAGGGAGGGTAAATAAATAAGACCATAAAGGATGCTTTGAGTCAGGCGGAGAGGTGGAGAGTAGAGGGGGCTCTGCTCAAACAGTCCCCAGGCTTGTTGGAGGCTGCTGGCTGCATTGCAGAGGGATAGGGAGCTAGCTGGGGTGTCCAGGGAGGGAAGGGGGGAGAGCGAGCAGAGGAGAAGGGGGTTATAGGAGACAGAGAGGGGAGCTGTGGAGGAGAAGCTCAGCAGCGTCAGTCCACCAGCCAGTCGGGACAGTGTGACAGAGGGGGAGAGGAGGGAGTGATTTAGGCTCTGCTGCAAACAGGGGATGCAGAGACGAGTTCATACTGCAGCAAGGGACAGAGGAAGAAGAGGGGGGAGGTGAGGAAGCCTGGGGAAGACTCGTTGCAGGGCGCAAGGAGGAAATCAGACTTGAGGACCCCATTTTGGCCTGCGCTCTTCACCTTCACCATCACTTTGGCCCCATGCTGACGGAAACCAGGAGCATGGATGGAGAGCACCAGGTGCAGAGACCGGACTAGCTACTGCCCCCAACCTGGGAGCTACAGACGTAAGACCATACCAGCATCAGCTGCTGGCTGAGCACCTCTCACATCTCAGCTGGGGGGCTTCATGCCCTGGGACAGTCCTGGGAGATAGAGGGAGGAGGTGGGGGAGGAGCAGGCAGAGCGGAGGCTGGCTCAGGAAAGTGGTGGAGGGTAGAGGTTTCAGCTGCCTGCTATATTTTTGGATGCGGGATCTCCTGAATTAAGTGAGCAGGCTGGAATAAAGATGTAGTGTGAGCTAGTAGAAGGGGGGGTACAGAACAAGGAGAGGGCTGTGCTGAGGAGAGGAGAGGACGTCCCGGCTCAACGGACGGACCAGGCGGACGGAGATTTGGGGGGAGTCCTCAGGGGGAGACAAAGACAGATCAGGAAGGTAAGGCTTTTAAAACATGTTCTGTCTTCATGATGTAAACTGCTGCTAGCACAGAGAGATGAGACACATCTGGGTTCTGGTGGTCTGTTAAGGACTGTTGCATCTAAACTGGGGTTTAGGATTAAATCAATAGTTAAGGTTTTGGAAAAGAGAATGAATGAAAGTACTCACGTGAGATCAAACCTGTTCAAGACGGATATAAACTGAATGGAAGTTTCAGAAACGTTGAAATAAGCAACTTTAGTCAGAAACATACAAACAAAGACTCGAGTGTGTTCTGGCTTGTGTTTGCAATGTGAGGTAGAGAAAATATTTCTTCTGCTTGACACTGTGTGTGTGTGTGTGTGTGTGTGTGTGTGTGTGTGTGTGTGTGTGTGTGTGTGTGTGTGTGTGTGTGCACGTACGTGCGTGCGTACGTGCGTGCGTGCGTGTGTGTGTGCGCGCGTGTGTGTGTGTCAGTGAGTTAGTAAACTCATTAACTTGAACAGGACTAAATAAATTCCAGAACTGCTGCTCTTTCTGCTTTAAAGGGGGAAGTATAAAATGACTCAGCTGAGGAATAGGTGTGTGTGTCGGTGTTGTATATTATCAGTGTGTGTGTGTGTGTGTGTGTGTGTGTGTGTGTGTGTGTGTGTGTGTGTGTGTGTGTGTACTGCCTCCTGGCATGTACATGCGCTGCTTTTTCCCTCTCTGGAGGCAGACGGTGACCGGTAGGAAACGGTTGACAGGAACGCCTCAGAGCGGCCGTTTGAAGGCTTCTGCCTCCTCCAAAGAAAGCGCCGGCCTGTTTGACTTTCCGTGGCATCGCTGCCATGCCGGACCTGCCGGGTCTGGTTGCGTTTTACACAAAGCCTGCTAGTATTTGACAGGCTACTTATGAGACCTCAGGTGAAATAGATTTGATAGATGCCATGCTCCAGTCAGAAATAACTAATTCTTCTTCCTACAAATGTAAAGTTAAATTCATAACCAATAAAAACACCCTTGCTCGTTTGAACACAGTCAGGGGTTAGCAGCTGCAGCCTCACTTGGTCTGGTGTGACCGTGTTCATTGTGGTGGCTGCTGGTTAGTTTAGATCGCTGTGGAACTGACTTTATTCTGTCAGGTCAAACTTTATCACTCTGTTCTACTTATTCTCCTGTTACAATGTGTTCTACTGTGCCACAGGTTTAAAGACGTTTGTTACCCGGAGCATTAGAATCCCATGAGAATGCATATTTAGATTGATGTTAGGTTTCAAAGGTAGTTATCACAAGTTACAAGATCGCTAAACTGAGCGAGTCACCACAAGACATGAGTGGAGGACCAGAGGACCACTGGGCCCATTTCAATAGAAGGTCTACAAATGACTTCATCAAACACAACTGACATGCAATTCAGACATTACTTCTCTGTGTTTGTCTTGAATGGTGATCCTGTGACACACGTCTCCTCAGCTCCATCACTTCCTTCATTATGTGATGATTCAGTGCTGCACTACCAGCAGAGATGTGGAGGCACAGAGAGAGCACGCTGGTGGCAAATAACCCTGAAGTCCCAGACCTTTCTTTTTTGTTTAGTTTTTTATTCTGTATTTTGTGTTTCACGTCATAACTCTCTCCTCATATTAAATGTGTTGTGTTTGCTGCCCTGCAGCTTTGGCCTTGACTCATCTCATTGATAATATCACGGCTAACATTAGCAGGAAGTGAGGAGGTGAGCTGGCAGGTTAATTAGAGTAACTCATCACATATTCAATGTTGTTCATGTGATGAACATGGACATGTGTAGGGCCTGTCCTTAGACACGTAGACACAGTAGTTCCCTCTTTGTGTGCTCACCAGCCGCACGTCCTCAATACCTCTCAGCTCATCCTGTCATCTCTCCCTCACTTCCTGTCATCTCTCCGTCACTTCCTGTCATCTCTCCCTCACTTCCTGTCATCTCTCCCTCACTTCCTGTCATCTCTCCTTCACTTCCTGTCATCGCTCCCTCACTTCCTGTCATCTCTCCCTCACTTCCTGTCATCTCTCCCTCACTTCCTGTCACCTCTCCCTCACATCCTGTCATCTCTCCCTCACTTCCTGTCATCTCTCCGTCACTTCCTGTCATCTCTCCCTCACTTCCTGTCATCTCTCCCTCACTTCCTGCCATCTGAGCTCCACGTCTGCCTTCTCACTGGGTATGCTGCTGTAGAGAGACAATGTTTCTGAATGAAATATTCATTTTGAACAACATTATGAGGACAGGTGCATAGAAGAGTATGTGAGAAGATTCCAAGATGAACAAAAATGTCTTGTCATGGCACAGCATATGTATTTCCAATACACACAGCTGGAATGTAGCAAAAAGCTAATACACACTATTTTGGTTTTCACTGTCTCTGTTCTCTGTCAGTGACACCGCTGTGATGCAGCACTGTAACACTGTACACTGTACTGTACACTGTTACACTGCTGCTCAGCAGCAAACAGCCAGCAGACAGTTAGAGAGCGGCTGGTGAACGTTCACACGGATCATTTCATCATCTTTTGACTCAAAATAATGCATGTTTTCCTCCAAGACGTTATTCTGTCCAAGTAACAATGAAGCACAGTAAATATCACAGGAAGTGAAAGATCATCATCATCATCTTATCCTATTAGACTTCTGAGGGAAGTTCTCATAATCAGCATATGAATTATTGAGTTGTGGTCAGAAACATGTTTTGGTCACAGTGACCTTTGACCACCAAGACGTCATCAGTTGATCCTTGAGCCAGATGTGATGAACACAGCTGCTGTGTGCTTTTCTTTGAGACTGACATTTACAACAGATAGAAGTCCCACAACACAGAAGCAGAACATTCTAGAACTCACAGAACAAAGGAAAGCATTTCCTCCCCTCCATCCTCCTGGGCCACTGTCAGAAAGAAGGATCACAGATTTTAAATGTTTTGAATTCAAATTGTTTAGTGTTTTGCCCAAAACAAACTATATTTTAAAAACTGGGCAAACAAAAACAGTTAATTTTATTTAACTGCAATTGTAATTTGGTCAACCATTTTTAAAATAAATGCACCATCATCCCTGTACCTGAAGTGTCCGGTCTGAGTGAATACCGCCCCGTGGCACTCACGCCCATTGTGATGAGGCGCTTCAACAAACTGGTTCTAGAGATTTAGAGTCCAAAGAATGAGGTGAAGGAGGGTTCAGCCGCAGCTTTTTTTGTGTATGTGTTCTTTCTTTTGTAGCGAAGTGGGACTGCAGTTCTGTGTTAAACAATGAAAATAAATGAACCGTAACCTTGTAGCTCTGAATATGTCGGAGATTACATTTGACCTCATCGGTGGGATTTTCCAACATTTTGACTAACAGTCAAGACAGCCGGACAAGAAAGACAAAACAGGGCTGTCAGTGGAAAGAACCTCTAAATGACAGTGATGACACGTAGAAACAATGCTTGAGAAGGAGGATCTTTAGTATCTTTTCCAAAACCTCTATTAACAAAATCCCCCATTCTGTAACAACCTGGAGAGCACACAGACTGTTTCTCCAGTGCCAGGATGTAAATCTATACATCCTCTCAGAGAGGTGGACACATGTGTCTGTGCCAGTGTGTCCCACAGAGCTGAGTGTAACAGAGATATCTGTCTGTCGCTCCTGCGTCGGCCTGGCCAGGTGGGTTGGGGGTGGAGGGTGAGGAGGGCCATGAAAAGACAGAATTGTTCCTCCGTTTCTACTGTTCCAAGCACTGGCCAAACCCCGGATGGCCTTTAATTAGAACTATTAACCCAGAGAGAGGGAAGAAGGGAGCGCCAGAGGGTCTAATGGGAGGAGGGGCGAGGAAGGAGGGAGGAAGATGAACAAGGGTAGAACAGATGGGCAGATGGTGTTCAGCTGTAAGTTCTTCATTTAAAGAGCTTGAATGTCCACTAAATCTAAACCAGATACTCTTTGACGAGGTATTCTGTGCAGTATATGTGAAAACCAGGTCGTGTTTCAAGTATTTACTCTCTGCACAGAGAAGGTTCAATCATCACAACAGAATGCGTTCAGTCTCAGTGAGGAAGAACCAAGGAAACAGTGAACAAGCTTTCTTTATACAGAATGAGCAACGGTAGGGGCCGACGGCCGATGTTACAGACGTTTTGGTCTCAGACGTTTGGTCTCAGACTGATAGAACAACAATGAAAAACAAACGGCCAGCAACCAAAGCAAGCGGCTCAAAGGCCTTGGTGCTGGAACATTCTCATACAACACAGTTAGTTATCTGTGTGAACAGAGAGGAGAACTCTTCTCCTGCACAACAGAGACACCGTGAAGTTACTTATGCATGAATACCAGATACTGAGTAGAAACATATACTCAGTAAAAATGGAGCATTACAGGTCCTGATGCCTGAATCATTCAGTAAAGTTCTGTAAACCCAAAAGCAGTCTCCGTGTCCTGGCCAGTTAAAGCCTTCAGCTCAACTACTGTTGTAATACAACTATAGTGGAGGTCAACAGTGCGTTTAGTACTCGTACTAGTATCAGCAATAGTTCCATAATTATTAGTAGCTGTAAATAACTGCTACACTGAACAGTTCTCTTTTGCTTCTGGCATCATGTCTCCATGATGTCAACAGTTGATGCTGGTGCCTTTTAGCTGATGGTGGCCGGTAAAAGCTTTTATATAAAAAACAGGAAGTGTTGCCTGGTCTCTGGAATCCAGAGGCCCCGATATCTGTGTTGGTACGTCACCCTTTCATGTACTGAATAACATGCTCAAGTTCCTCATGTGTGTGTCCATACCTGGATTCAAGTAGCAAATGTTGTTCAAAACTAAGTAGCATTGCCATCTCTCTATCAGTTTGGGGGTCCTTGGCCTGAAAAACGGTGAAGACCCCTGAATTAAACTATTTCTTCTTGTGAAAGTCAATTCAAACAGTTTACCCACTTTCAGTGTTATTTTTCTCTTTCCCTGCCTTCTCTTTCTCCTTCCACTTTCACCCTTTCTGTAAAATAAACTTCTCATTTCTGCTCTCCTCTTACCTCATCTTCACTCCAGTAAACCCTTCAGCCTGTCCCTGAACATGTGTCCTCTTACTGAATGATCCTCACTTTGACATCTGTTGGGGTCCACACTACCCCACATTCTGCTCCACCTCCAGATGCCCTCTCGCTGCAGGAATGCGCTGAACATCGTGGTCACCACCCTTTTTGCTGCGGTGGTCCTCTTCACCATTCTGCTGGCCTATGTCACAGGTTAACTTGTGCATTTCAATGATATACACATAGACAAACGTGTACATGAGAACCTAAACAAGTGATGGTCACGATGATGATGATGATGATGATGATAACTTCGTCTCGACTGTGTTTCTTCCTGATAAAGGCTACCAGTTCATCCACACTGAGCAGCACCACCTCTCCTTTGGCCTCTATGGTGCCTTCCTTTCCCTCCATCTCCTCCTCCAGAGCCTTTTCGCCTTCCTGGAGCATCGGCGGATGAGGAGCCCCTCACGGCCGCAGCACCTCCGGCGCTCCGTGGCTCTCTGCATCGCTGCCTACCAGGAGGACCCGGACTACCTGAGGAAGTGCCTGCGCAGCGTTCGCCGAATCTCCTTCCCTGGCCTGAAGGTTGTGCTGGTGGTGGATGGTAACCGGCCAGAGGACCACTACATGGTTGACATTTTTCAGGAGGTGATGGGCGGGGCTGACCAGGCTGGCAGTATGGTGTGGAAGGGAAACTACCACAGTGATGGGAGTGGAGGAGGAGGAGTCGGAGGTGGAGGGAGGAGCACAGTGCACATGGAGGAGGCAGCACGAGTGGCTCGGCTTGTCAGAAGCTGCCGCTACTCCTGTATCATGCAGGAGTGGGGAGGGAAAAGAGAGGTGATGTACACTGCCTTTAAAGCGCTGGGGGACAGTGTGGATTATGTGCAGGTAAGGACACCGGAAATAGGATGCATATTTGAGGGACTACATTTTAACAAAGGTTTAGAGGGCCTCTTGACCAATTTTACACATTCACAAGATGTGTTTCCTCCCCATAAGGTATACTATACTCAGCCTGTAGCAACATTTCTATAATCTCTTGTATGTCTCAAGGAAATCTGGGAAATCTGAGAAAATAACCGTAATGATAACCAGGGTTACCTCGGCTTGGGACTTCCTATTTTCAACAGACAGCGTTACTAAGTGTATGTGTGGAGTAAGGATAATACAGCGTACTCAATTATTCTCTATTCCAGTTTGAAACCAACAAACAAGAGTAAAACAGGAAATCACATTTACCCCAAAAATACAATCTCTTGAATCTAAATTCAAAGAACTGTATTTATTCAAGTTTTTGCAAAAATATTACATTTCAACACATCATGATAACGTTTCCCTTTCGCCCAATACTCATTTTAACTGAATGGAGCATGAACTTAATATAATGTAAATCAATGGCACCACCCATTAACCTTACCTGTACGCTCCATGCAGGACTGCGTGGCTCACACACATAAACTCACTGCAGTTGCATCCTCCAGATGCAACTGCAGTGAGTTTATGTGTCCCAAACACATTTTCTATCGTTCCCGGGACGACGGGTCTGGAGCCCTCACGGTATGTTTTCAGGGCTTTGGCATCGACTTGGTACCGCTGTATTGGTTCTCATGACATTCCTAGTGTGGAGTTTAATAGACATGAGTGTATCCCAGGCAGATAGTTTGTAGTGAAATTGATCTCAAAATGGTCACAAATGTGTATTACATGATCTACAAATGAAGAATACGATTTACAAATGTCTGCAACAATTTGTATGTAGTTTTGGGTATTCACAAATGTGTGGTTCAATCGACGCTTACATCTGTGTGGAGCTGTCTCCAGCTCCACACAGATGCACAGATGCTGTGGTTAAGGACTAGTGGAAAACTGGGACATCTGGTCTTTCGGTGAAATTCTGTGTAATTTGGCAAACAAAACTTTCTGAATTGACAGATTAGCTCTTCACCCCTCGATTAGAACACATACATTTACTCACTATATACTCTATATAGTTGCCTATAAATCTAAGTGTATGGTTAGAATAAGCTCCTGTTAGGTGTTGGACCTTCCTTCTATACGTAGAATACACCTAGAACGTCAACGTTGCCGCCATATTGGCGCAGGCAGGACTGTCCTGTGAGCAAATAGTGATGGCGAGTCTACATTTCTCAAGCTATTTCAATGTGTCGTTTAAAGAATTTAAGGGTCTCATGATTCCAAAATGGTGACAAAATAAAACCTGAAAGAATGAAAGAACATGCCACTCTCAAACGTTATCCCACTGCAAGACCTGTAATCAGTGCAGAAAGAAGGAGTCAACACATTTCTCTGCTCAGTGTTTTGATCAGATTCGACCATCTTTGTCAATACATTGGCCCATCATGGATTGTCCTAATAAAAGCTTGTCATCTTGTAATATCACTGGTGTTTATGTTTTGTTGCTGTGCGGTTTGTAACAGCGGAAAAGAGAGTCTGTCCTTTTCCATTGCGCTGTACAGCTACAGCATTGAATTCAGATTATTTCATCTTCCAGAAAGTTTTCTTGTATTAAGTTAACCGCAGATTTTGGCAGGAGGCCAAAAATTGACAACCAATTAAACGAACATAGGGACGGCTGAGTGTGCTTAGCAGTGCCCAACAATAATCACATTACAAAGCCATCAATGGAGGACAATTTATATTCATCTGCACACTCTAACCAGATATCATTCAAGTCAGCTGTATTGATGGTGCTTTGGATATCTGTCCTGCTTCTGTGCTGGCTCATACTGATGTCAACATTCCTCTCAATGAAATAAATAAAACTGAACATTGTTTGCATACTATGAATGCTAACAGTGTTTAAATCAGACTTTTAATTTAGTAGAAACACCAGTTGCACTATAAGGTACCATAAGGTAAATGTGCATCTATGGGTGCCTTTCCTTGAATATGTGTTGAGTCTTCACAGAATATCACAGCCTTAATGATTCTCAATACAATATTCAGAGCAGAGGGATTGCCTCTCCCTGGCTCTCATATTGGCAACGGCGGAGGTGGCTGCTAGCAGCTAATGGTGCTAACAGCGTGACCAGTACAAAGAAGGGCAACAGGCATGCAAGTAACTATGCACAAACATGCAGTTGCGGCTGCCCTGGCTATGCAAACAAAGACAAGAAAAACTCGGATTACAACACACATAGAGGGAGAGTGACTTCATTCTCTGCTCAGTTAGACATTAATCCAATATATTGTAGCGACCCTGTAAAGTGGGTTGCCGGTTCTGTGTCGGGAGCTAGTGATTGTGGGGTTAGACCGGAACCGGAAGGAGAGTTGTTGTTGTTGTGTAAACACACTGTAGTAGTTCGGACGACTAATGTTCGCTAGAGCCTCGGAAATAAGAGTGACGTTGTGATGAATAAACCTATTGACAGGACCCTGTCTCCGACTCTGTAAGTGGAACATTACAATATTTTTACATTGCAAATAGTTGTTTGCTGCTATGTTGCTCTGGATATCGTATTGAGAACCACATTTTAATTCTAATCCTAAATTTAAACCAAACAGGCATTCAAAATCTTTAAACTATATAACATAAAACCCATACAAAACAATTGCCACCCAAGTCAACAGAGAATCAACATCGGACTTAACGGTGCAAGATTGGTAGCATTTCGATTGCCTCTCAACGGTTCTCAACATGGCGTCGCCTCACAGTGCTAGTCGTGCTAACGTTACAAACTACAGCAAACCTGCTGATGTTTACCTGAGAGGTAACCGGAAGGGTGAGCGCAACGCAGTGGCGGGCCGTGCATTGTATACCTGGGTCTTCAGTGCTGTCCTGCAGCTGAACCACCTCCTAATAACCTCATGATGAGCCACAGCTACGGTTATTTGTTTCTAGGGGTGTAACAATACACATATTCATATTAAACCGTTCGGTACGAGGCTTACGAACCGAACAATACGTTTGAATAATACTAGTGCATTTGGAAAATGCAGAAGCTTAAATTGTGGGAAATATAATGTTTTCGGTGGACTGCGCTCACGTAGGAAACAACGGGCTGTGACCTCTGAACCCAGAACAAAAATAACCAAACCAAAACACAGTTGAGGCGCCGCACTTCTGGGAGGCTACGCTAAACTAGCTTAACAAACAATAACTCCGCTCATGACGGGATGCTTCGTAATTAACGGACAATGCATATAGTCCAAATCTATATAATTAACACAATGACAACAACAAACCCACAAGAACCAGTCACATGTATTCATATGACAACAAAGCAACAAATCAATCCAGCAGACCTGCAGCAACACACATTCTGCTACACACTGGAGGGCCATTCAGATATTAGATATAAAAACACAAACGCAGTTGACTTAAAGACAAACTCCATCCTCCTTTCTTTGTTGACAGAGTTTAATCCCACGGTTAAATCCCAACTCACGAATCCGTTTCTCCTCCTTCAGCCATTGAGTGTTAAAAAAACAAAGCTAGGTAAAAAGATAAAAATCTACACCAAACAAAACGCAAAGAATGTCATAATTTCTTCAATATCTTTCAATTTGAACTCTTACTCTTCCGACTAAACTTTGCTGGCTACCTTAAGTTTCGTTTCACGATAGTCACGTGCTCGCCCACTGACCAATCACAGCACACGCTGCACCTCACTGCAGAGCTGCACCTGAAAACTGAGCTGCATGTAATGCTGACGTACTTGTAGGCCAGCTAGCAGCTCTGACACGTCAAAGAATACGCCCAACACGTCAAAGTAAAGATCTGATTGGTTGAACACTATGACAATCAACAATATCATCCCCATTCACTTAAACTGCAAAGGGATTCACTTGTGAGTCTGCAGGCCTCTGGCTCTGTTCTTACCTAGAGACACAGAGGTGAGATCTGATTGGATAAAAGCTCTACTTAAAACAAGTTGCACTGGAAGCAGAGCAACTGAGGAAGACAGTAGCTGTGCAATGAGAAAATAAGATAATGGGGAAAATATGTTTATAAATCATAATACGTGTAGTGTATTTAAGAAAAAATATAACATTTTAAAATAGCTCTAACTTTGTGATTGTGTTTAGGCCAGCAGAGAAGGCCTTGCTGGCCCTGACGGCCCACCACTGGCGCAATGTTTCCGCAATGACTAGTTGGTCATGCCGGCCTTATGAGTTGTAATCGCTATATGAGAGCAGCGAACATCAGCGACCCTGGCCTAGCAAGTGGGGCATCCTCACATGCACAAACATGCACTTTAAGCACGTGCGACCAGCCAAATAGTTGTTGAACAACAAACACATTCTTCATATCCTCTGTGCCCTTGCTGTGGGTCAATGGTCATGTCCACAGCTGACCCAGTTCAGTGTAGTTAGAATGAACCAGCTGGGATCTGTCAGCAGCCTCTCATTTGTCGAATGGATTTCACTCAGTGTTGCAACACCTGCAGCCTTAACTTGACCAATGGATGTATATTTCTGAGTATTATTCTATGCATTATTGTCACCCTGTGCTTGTGTCCTTTTTCAGGTGTGTGACTCAGACACAGTTCTAGACCCAGCATGTACCATAGAAATGCTGAAGATCCTTGAGGAAGATCCAATGGTGGGAGGGGTCGGTGGAGACGTGCAGGTAAAATACAATACAATAATGAAGATCCAAGACTATAGGCATTGTTTGGTTTGAAAGTCAACTTAAAAACCCTTGGGCCACCAAGGGAGTTGATTGACAAGTCATTACTACATGTCACGAAAGTACATTTTCCTTTTCTTCCTTTGTTGATTTATGTTCCCTTTACTTTCCTGTCCTCCAGATCCTTAACAAGTACGACTCCTGGATCTCCTTCCTCAGCAGCGTACGCTATTGGATGGCCTTCAACATCGAGCGGGCCTGCCAGTCCTACTTTGGGTGCGTCCAGTGTATCAGTGGCCCTCTGGGGATGTATAGGAACTCTTTGCTTCAGCGCTTCCTGGAGCCCTGGTACCACCAGACCTTCCTAGGCTCCAAGTGCAGCTTCGGTGATGACCGCCACCTCACCAATCGGGTGCTCAGCTTCGGCTACAAGACAAAATTCACAGCGCGGTCGCAATGCCAGACTGAGACACCGACCCAGTATCTGCGTTGGCTAAACCAGCAGACTCGATGGAGCAAGTCTTATTTCCGTGAGTGGCTGTATAATGCCCTGTGGTTCCACAAGCACAGCCTCTGGATGACCTATGAGTCCGTGGTCACTGGCTTCTTCCCTTTCTTCTTGGTTGCCACCGTCATCCATCTCTTCTACCGTGGAAGGCTGTGGAACATCCTGCTCTTCTTATTAACGGTCCAACTGGTTGGGATGGTGAAGGCCACCTACGCCTGTTTCCTGCGTGGCAGCCTGGTGATGATCTTCATGTCACTGTACTCTCTGCTCTACATGTCCAGCTTGCTACCTGCCAAGATATTTGCCCTGCTCACCATCAACAAGGCTGGATGGGGCACTTCAGGCCGCAGGAAGATTGTGGTGAACTTCATTGGTGCTGTGCCTGTTACAGTATGGGCTTTGGTGCTGCTCGGGGGTGTGGTGTATACAATCTACTGTGAAACACAGGAGCCATTTAGTGAGACAGAGAAAGCCTTGTTGATAGCAGGGACAATACTCTACGCCTGCTACTGGCTCATTCTGCTGGTGCTCTACCTGGCAATCGTAGCCAAACGGTGTAACAAGAGGGAAGAGCAGTATCACTTGCCATATGCGGAGGCATAACCCTGCTTCCAGGGAGACTGGTAGGACATTCACACCGAGTTTGACTGCAGTATGACTCTAGCAGTCTCTGAAGCTGTGAAATGCTGAAGTGATGAGCTGTGAATCACAAACACTTTCATCTTCATCATTGGTGCTAAAAAGGTGTGAATCTGAAATCTGAGCTGCAGGAATCTAATCCAGTTGGGGGAGACTCAGTGATGAGTAGATCCACAGAGCTTGCCAATTTATATCATGCCCAACGGTGCTTCACATTGAAAAACCAAACCAAACGAACTGATCCAGTGTTCACACACTAAGTAACGACGTGCTCAGAAGAACTTCAGTGTATGGGAACAGGTTAGCTGTAAACTGTGACAAATGGGTGCAGTGCAGTGCTTTTAATGAATATAAAGTAGGAAAAGGGACAACATGAGACTTAGAGACATAGGTCTTATTTATTGGTTGGTCAGTTTTTCGTGTCCCTCATTTTGATAGAGATGAGATGGGGTCAAATGCGACAGACCTGAACTTCTATAATAAACAATAGATAAAATAGCAAGGCAATTCTCTCAAGTCTAAGCACCTCTACACCAGAAAAGAAGAAGGGACCTTCGATGCATTTAGTCGTAAGAGTGTGTCTCAAAGGTGTTCAGACAGAACGCAAAGCAAGTTTAGAAGTGGTGCAATTGCCAGAGTCAATTGAAAGAACTGACTGGGCATGATAGATGCTCTATGTGGCACAAAATACATCTGAGAAAGTTTACAATGTTTAAACTTGAGTGTGATAAAGTGTAATATGGCCGACAGCCATTGACAGTAGGTAGACCTGATACATTGACTATGGATTAGTACCTCTTAGAACCCCATTTCAAAACACCGAACCATCTCTTTTACTGTTTGTGAACAATAAACATAGACTGTTAATGTGAAGATTCGGTTTGTGTTCTGCCTCAACACATCATAAAGCATAGGTTAGTCTATCTTAGTACAATACTCACATACCATATAGCTGTCTTTCAAAGAGTTGTTGGTTGCGGTAATCATCCAGTGGCCGTGAAGTAATATCTCTTCAAAGATTTACCTTTTCAAAACCTATACTGTCATGTTCACATTACTCCATTTCCATTTTAAACTCATATGTTTTGCTACGTTTACACTGAGCGTCCACACTACGCCAGCCTTATCAAGCACCGAAAACGGAGGAGTTTGAAAACGCTCCCGATGACGGAAAAGTTTGAAAACTCCGGGTTGCGTTTTCGTGTGGACGATCGGAAACGGATAAGTTTAGAAACGATGACGCCCACACCCGCGTTCACTACCTGATTGGTTCTTAGCAGTCATGATGTGTCCTTCCCTGATTCGTCACATCCCTATCACGTGACCCAGAAGCTCACAAACAACATCATTGATTACCGATCGACTCCCAGGTTAATTTAACATGGACAACTGATTACCGGCATCGCTGACCTTGTTGTCTGTACTAGCAGCTGTTGTTCAGTTAAAGTCTGCATTATTACGGAGGAAGCAGCTGTTAGTGGAGCGATCAGTGACCAGCGTGTCCAGCGGTGTTATCAGCCCTACGGAGCAGCCGTCTGAAGTCACGGTTAGCAGTAAATGCTATTCAGTAGGACAGATAGCTAAGCCACCAGCAGAGCTACGAGTGAGAACAACAACACCGAGGAAACGAGTGAGAGACGTGTGCTGACCACATTTATGGATCCATAATCTAGTAAACTGTTACGTGTAAGTGTTGATTTTAAAGTGAATTTGATATGTGTGAGAGAGAGAGATGGAGACAGACCTGCAGCGCTGTAACTACGTCTGAAAAATAAAACTTTCCACGAACTGTGTCTGTTTGAGTTTATAGAGGAAGATTTTAGAGACGATCTTAAGTATCAAACACAATCTTTCATTATTAAAGACTACTTTATTAATCTGTCATATTTTTTTAACTAAGCAACCAATCTACTTCCTGTTTACATCGACACCCACCCCCATGTGAAGAGTCACGTGATATTCGTTTTCAGGCGTGTTAGTCTGGACGGAAACGATGCTGAAACGCCGTGTGGACGGAGATCGTTTTTTGTTTTAAAACTCCACTTTCGTTTGAAAACGTAGTAGTGTGGATGTAGCCTTAGCCCAGCGGTGTCAAACATGCCTCTTCACACCTCCAAACCCTTAACACCCATACCTTGCATCTTATGTAAATGAAAGTGAGACAACTTCCCAACCTCAACTGTGCGGTTCTCACACCCTCCAGCTTTGTGCTGTTATACCTGCTACGAGCTAGCTAGGACGGCACTGCAAATAAAACAAACTGAAAGCCACATTTCTCATTCCCAGAAGTCACATTTCTCCTCTTCTCGTCGAGGCTATGTCTCAGTTTAAGTCACCAGTTGGTCATAGTTTCATTCAGGGATTCAGAGATTTTGTATGTGGTCACTTGGTGCCAAATTATGTAGCAGTATTGTTTACTAAAGGAAACTATTCTCTTAACTTTGGACATTTGTGTCCTTTGATACAGTAGATGAAACCATTGTTTATTCATTCCATCAACGGTGTAAAGACTGAAGACCAAAGACATTTCTTTTGAAAACTGAAGCTGCTCTCTAGCTTCTCCAGAGGCCGATTCAAAGACAAATTAACTGATTCCATGTGAGCAACTGCTGCTTCATCCCAATTCAGAGTTCACATCCAATAACATGAGAGAAGAGCGTAGGAGCTTTTCTTTTCTTTCATCTTTTTAAAGAGACACATTTTGTTTTGAAGGTACTGTATGTAACTGAACAACTGGTCCATCTGTCAGGTGTGAGCACCATCAGCACATCTGTGCCTCGACTGACACAGGTCTTCATTTCTCTTTGTGCCATTTAGGTTATAAACGTATTGATTGATTTTGGGTGGGCTGTATGAATTTAAACTTGAAAGTTCAAACACATAGACGGATAGTAAAAAGGAAATTGTGTTGTATCAGCTTGATTTTCCTTTCTGACAGCCAACCAGCGATGCCAGAGGTCTTGTTCCTTGACCTCTGCTGCTTCCATCTCTGGGCATCACAACATACTGGAATTTTCCAGTCAATAAAAATGTTTCCTATTTCGGACACAGTCCTCCCATTTATTCCAAATAGAGAACGCCGCGTGATTTAAATGACTACATTGACATTTCCCGATGTTATTTTGTTCACTGCATTGTATGCTCACTTTAAAAAAGAGAGACATATTTCACAGAAACTAACTAGAGCATCAATGTTTAAACATTAATACTGAGACATAATATCCTGCACCCAAACAGGTTGTAATGATCAACCTTCTTTTGTTATCATTTCTCTTGTGTTATTGGATGTAAACTCTTAATTGGGATGAAGCAGTAGTTGCTCACATGGAATCAGTTGAATGGGCTTCTGGTGCTGAGAAGCTAGAGAGTGCAGCTTTAGTTTGAAGTGAGAGGCATTCCTTCATGTGTTTGATTTAACAGTGAGGAAACGGTCAGAAACTGGATACTGGATAATAAATAGTTGATTTTAGCAGACAAATAATGCAGTTTTTCTTTTCTACCCAAGGATTTAGTGGAGGGCAGTTTGTAGGCAATACATTTAGCATGTATAAATCTAAAGAAAGATGACAGAAGGACAAGCTTTCAGGCGCAAAATAGTACTTTCACAGCAAACTGAAAAACATCCTCCCTTTCACAAACTGAAGCTTTCCCAATTGTAGTTGTTTTTTTTGCATTCAGTAGTTACTGTAGAGATGCAGGGAGAGCACTGGAATGACATCCATCAATTATATGTATGTATGTCCACCAGACGCACCAGTTAACTCGACACCTTTAACCCTGTTGACGTCATTGTAAGTCTGTCCTACTCTTAGTTCTACACAAAACAATCCCAGAAACTACTGACTGGCTTTCCATGCAGTTTGCTGTGAGTGTATCGGTCCCCAGAGGATGATTTCACATGCTGAGCTCCTGTAGGTTTGTTGAGCACCATCATCCAGGCAAAGTTCCCACAGTTGGTCAATCACAAGGTACTAAACATTGAAGACTAGAGGCTGGATTTTAATGCAACTTGCTGTAGATATCGGTAAATATTAATGGCCTCCTGAGGATTTATTGTTTGTAAGTTCCATCCTGAGTGTACATTTCCATTCACCTGTTTTTATGTTCATTTACTATTTCTACATAAAAAGTGAAGACAGTAGATAAAGTATTTTTACGCCTGCCTGAGGTTGAAATGTTGGTGTTTAAAAATAGAGAACATGCAATAAAGGACCACAATAACTTATTAAAATATAGTTTGATGTCATGTTACCTGCTTCCGTTTCTTGTAAACAAAGTATGAGGGTACTCTGAGGGGTTTATTTTAAATGTGCTTAAAATCTATAGTATATTGGCATACCTATTGTCATATCATATACTGTATATCATATGACAGTGTGTGATGGACTTCCAGAGACGTCTAGATAGGCTTGAGTCGTATTTGCTAACAGCACCATGGATTACACCTATCAACATGTATCACCCCGAATCACCACTTACAACCACAAATCACCACGTATCACCCCGTCTCACTATGTATCACCATGTTATCACACGTATCACCATGAATCACCACATTTTACTATGTATCACTACAGATCACCTCATAGTAATGTTTCACGATGTATCACCACAGATCACCTCACAGTAGTGTTTTACTATGTATCACCACAGATCACCTCACAGTAATGTTTCACTATGTATCACCACAGATCACCTCACAGTAATGTTTCACTGTGTATCACCACAGATCACCTCACAGTAATGTTTCACTATGTATCACCACAGATCACCTCACAGTAATGTTTCACGATGTATCACCACAGATCACCTCACAGTAGTGTTTTACTATGTATCACCACAGATCACCTCACAGTAATGTTTCACTGTGTATCACCACAGATCACCTCATAGTAATGTTTCACTATGTATCACCACAGATCACCTCACAGTAGTGTTTCACGATGTATCACCACAGATCACCTCACAGTAATGTTTCACTATGTATCCCCACAGATCACCTCATAGTAATGTTTCACTATGTATCACCACAGATCACCTCACAGTAGTGTTTCACGATGTATCACCACAGATCACCTCACAGTAATGTTTCACTATGTATCCCCACAGATCACCTCATAGTAATGTTTCACTATGTATCACCACAGATCACCTCACAGTAGTGTTTCACTATGTATCACCACAGATCACCTCATAGTAATGTTTCACTATGTATCACCACAGATCACCTCATAGTAATGTTTCACTATGTATCACCACAGATCACCTCATAGTAGTGTTTCACTATGTATCACCACAGATCACCTCATAGTAATGTTTCACTATGTATCACCACCTATCGTGCCCACATTCCTAAACGTGGTCTCATTTGATGTGAATGAGGACTTCTTTACAGGACCTCTTGATAAAAAGCTATTATTTCATTCCAGACCAGTATGGAGAGTAAATACAGATGAAGAGCTGTTTTATGAAGTCATGTGAGTGTGAGTAATATCAGTCACTGATGGAAATGACTGAGCTTTGACATTACGGTTCTTGGTAGAACTTTAAAAACATGCTGCCAGAACGCCTGTTTGTTTGAAAGTGGGAGGTGTCTGAATGAATCGGTCCCTTCAGTCACCAGTACCAACAGGATGGCATTTCACTTCAGGGTAGCACCGCAGCATAGGAACCGCCTTCATCAAACACACACACTTGCACGCTGTAAATATTCTGCCAACATGTCAAATGCTGTATGATACAAGACCGAGACAAATATTGTGAATGTTTGTCACCAAACTGATCCCTCCGCTGATAAGGACACATCAACGGGGACGAGAGGAGCCGGGGATCGAACCGCCGACCTTCTGATGGAAGGACAGCCGGCTCTACCTGAGCCTTGGGTCTGTTCCAACACACTTACGGTATTCATGAGTAGCATACTTCTGTGACATACTACCAGTCACTGCACAGTGTTAAGCGTTTAGACATTTTAAGAATAGTTTCTTTCATTCATTTTTAAGGACGGATAAACCCTTGATAAAGGATTATATTTATCTTGATAGTGTCAGATATGCAATCGTATTCAGTCTCATCAAGACAGAACAGATCAATCATCTGTGGAGGTTCTCTCATAAATGAGTCGTGTTTGGAAAAGAATAATAATATTCATGCTGAATCCAGCATGTGATCAACTTAAACATCATGTCTGCTTATTGTCGGCCCCCAAACCAGCTCATAGGAGCATTGCCACCAACACAGCACAGTAGAACAGGGTGAATTGTGGGATACGCTGAACCTCTAAATACTGCTTCAAAGCAGTATTAACAACAGTGAACGTCCGGGGGTTTGAAGTGTATTATGTGGTAATATTTCTACTACCTGCTACCAATTGATTATTTCTAACGCCGGGCATACAAAATACATTCAATTATGACCAACGCCTGGTGGGAAGCAGGAAGTGGTGCCAGTAGACGTGGTGGGTCAACAGACAGGTGCACTGATACCAAGTAACAACTCTTCATCAATGAAATGATTGAACTGTCACAGTTTACATTTGCTCAGAGTTTATGTGGAAACAATGTCCCGTGGTTATACATGCACTGCAGGAGACGTCTGATCCAGTCACAGTAAAAGGATAACATTGCCCTCTGGTGGAAATGTTGCCTTATGTATGTTTTATATACTTATGGATTGAAGCTGCTGATCTCAAATATTCTTTATTCTTTATTTTGTTTTTGCAGAAAACGTCAGTATTCCATCCACAACGCCATTCGTCCGTTTGCATTTAGACTCTGATGATTTAACGTTTTCTACAGATCTCAGGAGAACAATACAACATTCATTCATAGCCTCATTAAAGTCTCTCTAGGAATCGGTTCAGGCCAGAGTTTGGCAGTAATGATCAATAAGAGGTGGTGCATTGACCCGGTGATGAACGCCGTATCGCTACACCTTCTTGGGTACGTTAGTGATGATGGGTTTGGGGCGCGTCTTAAAGATCAGCTTCCGTTTGATGAGGGCAGACACGGTGTAGGAGGTGGAGGCGGGTCCTTGCTGGTTCGTTTCCATAGCTCCCTGTGTGACATCCTCGCTGCCATCGCCGTGGTCTTGGCTGCCCAGGCTATCCTGCAACTGGCTGGAATGCTTGGTGAGGACGGCGAAGGGTTTCTCCAGTTTGAGCTGCTTGCCGTAGAGAATATGATGTCCTACAATAAGCACTGGCGTCCCCTGGTGGAGGGGAAAGACAGACAGCTGAGTGAAACGAGAGGACAGACAGGGAAAGCATCGGCTGAGACATGAACGTCTGCTGCATTCAGAGCTAAAGCAACACGAGTGGAACCGTTCTCCTACAAAGTGTCCGATATAACGGTCACGGAAGTTTAATGGTTGCAGAACAGTCAATAATCTATTAACTGATGATCAGCGGCAGTAAACAGACCAACACACACGGAGTGTTGACGGGTTCCGGTTCTGACTCCAACAGCAACATTTAAATATATCACTAAAGCAGGAAATATTAAAGATGTATTTATTTTGGAGTGTGCATATTTGTTACATGTTAAAAAGTGGTTGCCACTGGTTGCAATCAAAAGCCAAGACTTGTACTTGAAGAGCACCAGTGTGTGCTCCAGTCTTTACCTCTTGGGTGTACAGCAGGTCTCCCATTATGTTGGCTGCCAGACCAGAGTTGTGCCTGGAGACCACTTCTCCCTGCAGCTCCACCATCAGCCATTCAGGAGGACTGCTGCCATCCACACTGCCCCTGCAGAGCCGACAGTGATGCACACCAACATCAGCTCAACATACCTGGAGAGCATTCGTCTCTAGAAGAACATACTACTGTAGTGTCAAAGCTGGTGCCATCACCATCAGCTACTCTTCACCTCTCCGGGTTGTCCCTGGCTCAACATTCCACCTCATAACTTTAGAAAAAAGATTTATATTTGTGTTGCATTATATCAGAATAGTGACGTGATTAATAGTCAGGAACACACATTGGCCAATCTCAGGCCCTCGAGTAATAATCCACAGTAATTCTATATATCGTTATACATGTGTGTCAGTCAAGTCTTTGTTAAGTGCATTATTATTGGTTCATGTGATAAAGAAGACCTTCATTTATATTTGAGGCCATTTGTAATACAGACTTGACACATTCTAAAGAATAATGGATATGTGATGATGGCTGGTCCGAGGTATCTTCATAGAACCTCACTGGTCCCTTCAGCCTTCGGCACCGACAGCGCGGACGTCCTCCAGACATTAGAGAGGAAGTAACGCTCGCGTGTCTGTGAATGAATACAAATATCTCACCGTATGAGTATCTGAACCATCGTCCTGTGTGTCACATGAACCACAGCTGATCCCGAACCAGCTGCTGTGGTGTCTCTAACGGCACCGTTCACTCCGTGTTTATACTCCGCCAGTATTTCGCGCGCAGTGCGAACTGTCCGTGTGATGACGTATTTCCGTTTCCTCTCGACTGTGTGGCTGATTCACTACCGGTTCAAAGGCTCTCAACGTGGCCGCGGATGTTTTCTAGCGTGTGGCGTGAAGAGCGGACAAAGTTTAGTGACCCAGCGGTGAACGACGTGTTCTGGTCTCTGTGAGTCCCGGTGAAGTCAAAGAGTCGCTCATCATCCTCCGGTGTGTCTCACCGGGAACCAGCTACCAAACAGCGGGTTTAACGGACGTGTTCTGCTGCGGCCGGACCCGCTTTAATCCGCCTCCTCCTGCTTGTGTTGTTCTCAATAGTCACTATGGGTGAGTTCAAGGTGCACCGGGTTCGGTTCTTCGACTACATGCCCACCGCTATCCGAGCCATGGCGTTCAACAGCCGCACGGAGCGGCTCGCCGTGGCCCGGACGGACGGAGCTCTGGAGATCTTCAACTTCGCTGACAACTACTTCCAAGAAAAGGTAGAAGAAGCCACACAGCCTCCCCACGTGTGGAGCATCGAGGTCATCTGCTTCACTCTGTATTAACAACCCAACAGCACTGAACAGTGGCTGAAGGAAGGAGTCCCGTGTGTTTGGTTGATCACAGCTTTTTGTAGTGAAAGTCTGAAGAATGCCAAACATGAACTAGTTAACCGCTGTAGTATGTAAATGTCTGCTCTCTGCTCAGACTAACGTGTAGAAGATAACCTCCTGACCTGTTTTTGATTCTGACGCACAGGTCATCCCAGGACAGGACGGCAGGGCTGTGGAGGCTCTGTGTTGGGTGGGCCGACGTCTGTTCAGTGCCGGATTGAATGGAGAGATCACGGAGTATGACCTGGAGAACCTGAGGCCCAGGTACACGGTGGAGGCCTATGGAGGACCGATCTGGACCATCAGTGGCAAGGGAGCACTGCTAGCGGTCAGTCAAGCCCGTGTGGATATTCTATGCCCGATGCTCACACTCTTACCCGGGGTGATGTTTGGAATTGAAGCCTTCAGCTTGTGATTATTCATTGAATGGATGTTTTCCTCGTCAGGTCGGTTGTGAGGACGGGACAGTGAAGATGTTTGAAATACTGGAGGAGAGGATTCAGTTTCAAAGGAACCTCGACAGGCAGAAAGGTAAGAGGAGCTGATCCAGAGCTGTTTCTGCAGCTCTATTCATTCATTCATATTCATGCTGTGCTTGCCTTGTTGATACACTGTGTTCAGATAGTTACTCTTATTAGTTGAGCTCCTGGAGGTTTGATCTAGAAACTATAAAACCAGATTTCCCAGAGTGTACCTCGACCAGCAGGGACCACTGGTGTGGTTTTAACTTTGAGTTCTGATAATTATTAATTTTGTTTTCATCAAGGACAAATGGAACCGGACCAGAACTATAATGCAACATGTATTGTTTTTTCCGTTGATGTGGAACAAATGAACCCACGTCCAGGTGTGGAGAGCCCCTTAGTGACATTCAGAGTTTGATGCGTTTGATGTGATCCTCTAGGTCGCATCATCTCGCTCTCCTGGCATCCCTCTGGTACACTGATCGCTGCCGGCATGATGGACATGATCAGAATCTTTGATGCTGAGACGGGTACGTAGATGATCCTGAACTGTTGGCACAGAGCCCACCATCAGATGGAACATTAGAAGATGAGCTCTGTGAATGTCGACTCTAAACTCCCATGTCTCCCTAAAATATCCCCCAATGATATGATTGTGAACTTGTATTAATGTTGGTTTACGGACTTCAGGCCGCGCCACACACAGGCTGCTGGTGGAGCGAGGCGTCGCAGCCTCCAAGAGCAAAGAGGTGGTGGTCTGGAGCGTTGTCTTCCTGTCCGACCACACCATCATCAGCAGTGACTCTGCAGGAAAGGTCCAGATCTGGGATGGACTCACAGGAACTCTGGTCAGAACTCACCTGGTCACCAAGTGGGACGTCCTGGCTCTGTCTGTTTCTCAGGTATTAGGACATTACATGACCTCTGACCCCTGGCCTGTTTCAGGTACACATCCACAGAGAACCCGTGATGTCAAACTTCCTCCATGTTTAACAGGATGAGAGCAGTGTGATAGCCGGGACGTCAGAGGGCACGGTCGTCCAGTTTCAGTTCATCTCCTCCACTGTGGACCGGCAGGAGAAAGACTGGGTCCGGACCAGGACCTTCAAAAACCACTCCCATGATGTGAGGGCGCTGGTCCATACCGACACTGCTGTGGTGTCTGGAGGTCAGTGTGTGTGTGTGTGTGTGTGTGTGTGTGTGTGTGTGTGTGTGTGTGTGTGTGTACACACTGTACAGAGGGCCCAAAATAAACCGGCTATCCAAAACACATAGAGCCCAAATGCAAGCATCCTTAATGATCTAGTTTCATGGGAAGCGCTCCAAGTGGAAGGTGTTTTACGGTATTTTAAGGGGAAATGGTAACAACAGAGTTCTCCTCTATTGGCGTGAAACACTTTTGAGACATCTTCTAAACATGCATTGTCTATGTTTGAATCATTTTCTTCTTCTTCTCTTGGGGCCCAGACTATCTCCTTTGCTCTGTGGTAAGATAGTCTTGGCTGGAGGGAAACATCAGTGTAGCAGGTGACTTCACACTGCTGAGTGCTCGTGTTTATATTTATCTTGTGGTCACATTATGGACTGAGATGGAATATTAAGAGTATCGGGACGAGGTACAAGTTTATCAGTCCTACTCGGGAGGAAACGCAGCAAGTGAGCCCTCAAATAAACCAGTGGAATCTCCAGAGATGATGACGTGATTTTAGATATTTCAGTATTAACTCAGTGTGTTATAGCGTTGTCCTAAACACTGTTATTTACTGCACAATGAAGTATACGGGCTAAACAAAGAGTTTTCCATTTTAAATATGAAGTTGTTGTATGACGATAATGATGTTTGTAATCTGTCAGGTATGGACACCCAGCTGGTGGTGCGCCCCCTGCTGGACAAGGTGGAGAAGAACACCCACGAGTCAGCCATGCGCAAAGTGGCTTTCCCACATGTGAGTACAGACGTAGCAGAAAAGCACATCTCTTCACTGCTCAGATGTCCTGTAGTCATTTAAAGTTGATGATTTAAGCGGTGGGGTTCCATGTGGATACAGTAGAAGCAGAGAGGACACTGCTGGACCAAGAGGAAGAGACGCCGTGGCTCTGAACACTGTGTTGGCTTTGGACAAATGTATTCAATCAGCTTTACATAAGGCTGCAACATGATGCATACATAATAATAGAAAGTGAAGGGATGTGAATGTACTGTATGAAGTGTACTTCATGCTCGTGATGTGTTGTCCCAGCCGGTGCTCCGTGTTTGCTCATGCTCCTCTGAATGTGTTCTACTGGTTACACGCAGCAGACCTCTGGGTTCTGAATGTGTTCTACTGGTTACACGCAGCAGACCTCTGGGTTCTGAATGTGTTCTACTGGTTACACGCAGCAGACCTCTGGGTTCTGAATGTGTTCTACTGGTTACACGCAGCAGACCTCTGGGTTCTGAATGCTGACCTCTGACTCTCCCGTGTAGAGAAGCCTGGTGTGTTGTGCACAGAAAGCAGGACTGCTGCTCTTCCAGTTCCCTGATCATCTGGAGCTGTGGAGACTCGGGGACAGCGATGGACATGGTGAGTAAAGCAGCACACACACATCCAGAGGCATGCAGGAGAATAACAGAACCGTACTGGTGGAATTTAAAGGAGATCTCATGAAAACGACTGTCTTGATGTGAACAGTATTCATTGTGTGCTGTGTTTGATAACAGGGAAGCCTGGTGACAGTCTTCCTGTGAAGAGAAAACCAGAGAAGCTGATCCAGCTGAAGAGGAAGGTGTGTGTGTGTGTGTGTGTGTGTGTGTGTGTGTGTGTGTGTGTGTGTGTGTGTGTGTGTGTGTGTGTGTGTGTGTGTGTGTGTCAGTGGAAGCTTCACCATCCGTGTTACACCTCGTTATTCAGGCCCTTATTTTCACCAGTACATGAGTCTTATGTGTCGCACGTCGCTTTATTCTTTCTTCTGAGGTGGTATTGCATGTTTTGATACAGATGAATCAGTATGGTACAGTATGGATGTGAGTGCAGTTCCATATCCCAGCACTAGCCAGCGCTCTGGTGCCACAATCCACGTATCACTATTTGATGTACAGTAGCTGAGGTTACATGGATTCACCTGATGCTGGCTGATGCATCTAGGGTAACATGGAGTTGGGTTTTACTATAAGACCTGCTGGCTAATGTAGATGTACTGTATATATGTATATGTATGTATATATACTGTACATCTACATTAGCCAGCAGGTCTTATAGTGTATATATAGATAGATAGACAGCCGGTGAACACAGTGGAGCATTTAGTGAAACGCAGCTCAGAGGAGAGTGATTATTGTAATGTTCTTCATCAAGGGAACACAAACGCCTGCTCATATTACTGTGTGTGTGTGTGTGTGTGTGTGTGTGTGTGCTCACTGTTTGTCGAAGCAACAACATGTCAGCATTGTGCTGTCCACTTGTTGTGCTGCCCCCTGTAACCGTTTAAAAAAATCTTTTTCTTATCACTCAGCTGAACCATCTTCACCGTACTACCGTGGGGAACTTGTAGTTTGTTGAATGGAAGCACTAGCTGAATGAGTGCGAGTCCTCTCTGTGGTCAGACAGCGCTGCGTACACACTCCAGTGTTTAAGGCATGATTGATGCTTTCAGTCAACGTGGTGTATATGCTGTGCACTGATATCCAAAGAGGCTGCAGCCTGTTCCACATGGTGGAGAGCAGTTCATAGTGATGCACACTACCTCTGACATTTGGTTGCTCTCCTGTTTGCCGTAGAGTACGAGACAAACTAATCTACTTTCTCACTTATTGACTTTGTGTGATAATTCCACCACAACAGCCTATCTTCTAGTCATCCATCCCTCCAGGAGGTCCATATCATGCATATTATGAGTCGGGTGTTGTTGGTTGTTCTGTACCTGTAATATCTTTGAGTTGAGACAGAGCTGACTGTGCTGTTTCTGCAGGGAGAAGATCATATCTGCTGCAGTGCTTTGTCTCCATGCGGAGGCTGGCTGGCATACTCTACCGTCACCAGTTTACGTCTCTACCGATTACAGAACAACAACATCAGCATCACCAAGGTGGGCTCCTCAACACGGCCTCTAGTGCTCTCTGGATCAGTGCTGGTTCACACATCAACGTATACGAGATCTTCAGTAAACCTCTTTAGAGCATGAGCTACATGTAAAGCTCCGTGTGATTGTTACTCTGTAATAAGCATGGAGCTTATGAGGACCATGATGAAGCTCACTCTTCTTTGTCTCCTTCCTCTTCCTCCCTCTAGGTGTCCAAACTACCTAAGGACCGTCGCTCGGCCCACCAGCTGTGCTTCTCCACCGACTCCTCCAAACTCTTTGCTTCGTCCATCAATGGTTCAGTCGTCGTCGTTGCCCTCAGCCAGCCGGAGTGCAGATACCTTCATACCCTAAAACCCAAGTCAGGTGAGCCTGAGTCCAGCCTGTAGAGTCAGGGAAGTGATCAGTTTAGTGAAAGCGAGGGTCACTTTACAGTCACGTACAGAATGTATGAGCATCGTATGCTACTTGCACTGTTTACCTCCATAGTCGTGCATTAAATCCACTTTGAGCTAATCGTGTGTGTGTGTGTGTGTGTGTGTGTGTGTGTGTGTGTGTGTGTGTGTGTGTGTGTGTGTGTGTGTGTGTGTGTGTGTGTGTGTGTGTGTGTGTGTGTGTGTGTCTCAAGCACATGGAGGTCTGTACCTCATTGACATTATGATTTCTTCCTCCTGAAGATATTTGTTCCCTCACATCACCAACAGAGTGAAAGTAGGTAGAATCATGTTTTGATCAGATTATCTCTTTTGATTTTGTAATCACCTAAAAAATAACAGAAATAATGATGTGAATGTAGGTCACCCACTGACTTCATAAGCTTATTATGACAATTTCATACAAATACAAAATGATGAAGTGATGACCTTTTGGACAGACATGGCTGTAGACCGACATGAAGGGCTTACTGAAGATAAAACGGGCTCTTATATTAAGTTATATTGAGTAATACTTAAAGAAATCTAATTTCCTCTTCATGACAGCACTGTACCTTTTAATGAGTGAGTGATTTACTACAACACCTCGGTAGAATCTAGAATCTAGACCAGGTCTGACTGAATACTTGTAGGTTTCTTTAAAGGCCGTTCAGTGTCGTCGACATTCATACCCATGGCCAATATTCAAGACAATGTGTTTGTTTCATTTTGATGAGATGTCGAAGAGAACAAAAGCAACTCTGTGAAAACTACATTCATGACACAAAGTGAGCGGTTACTCGCGCTCGCAGCCTGCAGCTTCTGCCTCAGTGTGTAACGAGTGCTTGTGTGGCCTCCAGGCTCCAGACAGCCGGTCCACCTGCTGGTTGCCAGTGATGACGGCAAATGGCTCGCTACAGCAAACACAGACTGTGAGATCCACGTCTACAGCCTCGGCAAGGTAGCGGTGAGTTTCAACTCCATCCAGGTCAAATTTCACTTTGTAGCCAAAGCAGCAACAGTGAGCGGCTCAATGTGTGTGTGTGTGTGTGTGTGTGTGTTGCAGCTTCATTGTACAGTTCCAGTGTACAGCTCGTGTCCCACTGCCATAGCCATCAACCCAACAACCAGCAACCTGGTGGTGGTGCACGCTGACCAGCAGGTAAACACTGCATCAGACCCTTTATCTTCTGACAATGTGCTCTGCTCACCACATCATAGGAAGGTTCTCAGAGATAATGTTGAGATAGAAACACTGTGTGTGTGTGTGTGTGTGTGTGTGTGTGTGTGTGTGTGTGTGTGTGTGTGTGTGTGTGTGTGTGTGTGTGTGTGTGTGTGTGTGTGTGTGTGTGTGTGTGTGTGTGTGTGTGTCAGATCTTTGAGTACTCTCTGGTGCAGAAGGAGTACACAGCGTGGAGTCGCATGCTGCAGAAACGAGGACTGCACCGTCTGTGGCTGGAGAGGGACACCCCCATCACCCATGTCACCTTCAACCCCCAAAATCCAGCTCACATCATTCTGCACGACATGTTCATGTTCTGCATCATCGACCAGAGTCTGGTATGTTCAAACATCTGTCTGCCAGGTCCTTACAACACCAGTGAGGACTGTTGCTCCGTCAGTGCCGTGTGCTCTTCCTCTCAGTGACGGATGGGGATCGAGGGGTTAAATAATCCTCATGCTATATGTGTGTGTAATGTCTCCACATGCAGCCCCTCCCTGAAGCTAAGAATCTGCTCTACAATCAGATGTCACTGAGGAGTCTCCCTGAGCCAGAGAGGATCATACACAGCCACGCCTTCAAGATATGCAAGAGCTTCCAGGTAGGTTCCCCGAGCCCCGTGGAGCTCGACTCCAGCTGCTCTGCTGGTGACACCAGCACACGGGCTACGTTGGTGTGAGTGTGTTGAGCCCGTTGGTGTGAGTGCGTTGAGCCCGTTGGTGGGAGTGCGTTGAGCCCGTTGGTGGGAGCGCGTTGAGCCCGTTGGTGGGAGTGCGTTGAGCCCGTTGGTGTGAGCGCGTTGAGCCCGTTGGTGTGAGCCCGTTGGTGTGAGCGCGTTGAGCCCGTTGGTGTGAGCCCGTTGGTGTGAGCGCGTTGAGCCCGTTGGTGTGAGTGTGTTGAGCGCGTTGGTGGGAGTGTGTTGAGCGCGTTGGTGGGAGCGCGTTGAGCCTCTCCAGCCTGTTTCTTACCGCTCCAGCCTACGATGAACAGTGTCATTGCAGACATTATTGTCAGATTCTCAACTTTCTGACCGTCCTTGAACACATCATGTGTACAAATTCTTCAGTCTGGAAAATAAACTAAACCGAACCTTTAGATTTGATATTTCAACAAAATCACTTTGTTCCACATTTCGCATTTCAAATGTTGCCCAAAATGAAACCATAATATGATGTATTATGCCGTGGTTAAAGCATATTATGCTTTAACCACGTCTGGTAAGAAACATTAGATTCTGAGCTCGTCAGTTGTTTGTGTCCAGCCGGCCAGTTACCAATCAGCACCTTTGAGTTTTATCTTGCGATGCCGTTTTATTCCTCTCTGATTCCTGAACTTGTGATCACCACCAGTCCGTTAAAATCAAATCTACAATCATCACCGTCCTGAACAATAACTTCAACCGTCCAAAAGACATCCAAAAACTCTACGTGTTGTCCTCTGACTTTATTTCATATATCATGGTTGTTTGCATGAAAACACATGACTCGGATGATTTTTTGCGCTGAGTAAAGGAAAGTGTTCAGAGCGAGTGTTAGAACCGGTCATAATTCATCTCTGATATCGGTCTGAAAACATCTGCCTTCCACCTGAAGCCATCATGTGTAAATGATGAAGCCAGCAGCGACTCTGCTGCACTACATTTGTCTGACCTGGTTTGTTCTCCTGATTTTCAGCACCTCATGTGTGTGAGCTTGCTGGAGGACCGTTCTCTGGTCGTAGTGGAGCGCCCCCTGCTGGACGTCATGTCGCAGCTGCCTGCACCGGTGCGCCAGAAGAAGTTTGCTACATAAAGAAGTGACGGCGTCTCAGCGCAGAGGATCGCTGCAGCTCCACGGAGAACCATTTTCAATCAAAGTGTTCATGCGGCACCACTTTGTAGAAATTGCTTTGATAAAGTAATAAATGGAACAATTTACAGTTCTTGTTTGACTTGGTTGAAAGATTTGTTTTATTATGTGTATGTATGTATGTATATATGGTCATAAGTACAGACTGTATTCACATGGATTGAATCAATGAATGACTAAATGGCCATAGGTTTAGGACCTCGAGGTCCTGCTTGTTTTGTGTTCTACACTTTAGCATCAAAGCTTCTGAAGCTGTTGATATTTCCTGTCATATTGAGCGAGGGCCTCGTCTCCTAGACGTCTGCATCGTCGGCAGCTTTACAGTAGAAAGAAGTCCTGGACTTTATTGTGTTATTAAGTGAACTACAACTTCACTCAAATCTTTAATTTCTGTCTCCTTATAGACCACAGTGGACACAGAGCCTGAATAAATATGTGGGAATACCCGACTCTTGGTCAACCCCCGGGGAAAGTCACGCTTCCTCAACCGGAAACTACCGAAACCCACTGACCTCTGGGACTTTTGCCCCTTCAATCACTCAGCTCTGAATATAGAAACGGAAGAATTAGTTCAAAATCATTTTTCCTTTATTCTGCTTCAAAGAAGCTAAACCGTTGGTCTTTGTCAGACGTATGAGTCCCACTGGGACAAACCCTCCACGATATTCAACAGATGTAAATACAAAGTTTTCTTCATCAGCATTCTAAATATGTCAAATGCTCAAACATGTCAAATACAAAACAGACCAAATAAATAGATAATTCAAATATTATACGTGGTTCAATTATTATTTTACAAAACTATACAATAGCTATTTCTGCGATGACGAGGCCATCGATATGAACAGACGTAGTGAATACCCAGTTTACATTAGCTGCACCAGGCACAACTGTAAACAAATCCTACAGAACACATAAATATATAAATTATGATGTCATCCATTATGACAATAAATAAGCCTGTAAAAAGGCTGATGTGATTCAACTTGTAAAGCCTCATAAATGATCTCAGGGGTGTCTTCCACCAGAGAGCAGCTGGACCAGAGTTCCCTCTGCTGTCTGCTCACCAGTCACACCTTCAGACCTTCAGACCTGCCCCCCCCCCCCCCCCGACACCCCGAGGGTCCACTTCCCGGAGGACTTGGTGCATTTTAAAACAAACGCAGCATGAAGTGTAGTGTGCCCCCCGGGACAGCTGGTCTGGGTGGATCCCATCTAGTTGTAGGTGTTGGCTCTGGTGCAGGTGCAGCCCACAGCTACTTTCACAGTGACCGGCTTCAGGTGGTATTTCTTCCCGTCGTCGCAGAGCTCCCTCCTGAGGAACACCCTGCTCTGCATCACGGGGTACGAGTTGTAGTCGTGGCTCTCCACCGGGGGCTTGTTGCCCTGGATCAGGACGCAGCCCGAACACAAGCACTGAGCCTCGGCGTAGGTGGAAGGAAAGTGATCCTTCTTGGTTACGAGTCTGGAAAGGAAGAAGAGGACTCAGTGAGCAGCTTCTCCGAGGACAGCGAGGACATGTGACATCCAATGAGATCATGGCTGAGTTACCAACTGCCCCAAGGACCCCAGACCCTCAGGGGCCCCGACATCGTTTCTCATTCACTGTTTTCACTTTCCCATTATGTGCTAGGGGCCCCGACCAGAGAGCAAGAGGTCATATTTATCTTATAAACGTTTTCATGCTGAATAATAAATGTCTTATGCTACATTTTACTCTGAAAATTAACTATAAGTCAAACTAATAAGTTAGTCTGGTGAAGTAATGTGGTAAGTGTGATATGATATAGATATAGATGTTTAAGGTCGTATATAATGGAAACACTGAAGTAAAGTGCAAGTAGCAGCCTGTGCTCTGCCTGGGATCACACTTGGAGGTGACAGACTACACGGTTGGTTTTGCCCTGAAGTTCCCAAACAGATGAGACCGCCATGGATCACAAAGTGTGTGAACCTTCATGAATCCTCAGAGAAACATCTCCGGCTGCTCACTGATCTCCTACAGAAGACAATCACAGCTGGAAACAGACTAGAAAGCTTCAGAAACTCTATAATGCAGAAGAGAAATCCCCAATCCCTGAGAGACAGGCTGATGATGTGCTGCAGCGGATCAGAGGTTACACAATGTACTCAGTGAAGCAATCCACGTCATTCCCAGCGGATGTATGCGCCAGCAGTGCTGCGGTCAGTGGATGTAGACTAGAGGGACTTTCCCTTCTCTGGAGAGCACGACCGCGTCATCGGGGGCCACCACAGTACGAGGACGCGCGGAGGTGCGCGAATATTGTGCAAATAAGAATTGATTTTTCTCCGAAGCTTTACATAACTGAGTGTTATGGCTGCACCTTGCCATCTCATGTCAACAAAGGTTTTCTCCATATCCTGACGTAACCTGACATGATTCGGTATCTTTAAAAACTTTAGGATCTCGTTCTCACAACTCCCCCGAGACAATCTTGAACTGTGACTCCTGATGCAGACACAGCGGGGCTTTCTATCTGATGAGCTCATTGAGAGTTTCCAGACTAACTGGAAGCTCATCAGAAGAGCAAATCGATCCCAGCGGGAGGGTGCACGCGAGCAGAAGGGCCCCTGATCACGGAGACTAATCCGCATCACAAAGCCTGTTCTCAGGATCACTTTCTGTATCAAACATTCCCCTCAAACCGTCTCCACGTGTCTTTGCCTCCACCGGGGACCTGGTGGAGCGTTCAACCCTTAAAGTCACTGATTTCATTCACGTGCTGCATCTGAAAACTGTCTTGAATGAAACACACGCGTGCAACGCGTCACGATGATACTCACACGTATCTCCAGGGGGACAGGGACCGGTCGCGGATGTGCTGAGGCGGCTGCTGCGGGAAAAGCGCCACGGGGCAAGGGGCGGGTGAGTCGGGCGCCGCCCCAGTCGAGAGCTCCAGAGACTGCGGGTAGTGGTTCCGCAGCTTCCTCTCCGCCGCCTCGCTCAGCTCGCTGTCATTATAGCACCGGTTCATCCTGCACGTCCACACGGGCACGAGACAAAGTCCAAAGATGAGAATCTGTGGAGGAGCAGACAGGCAGACAGGCAGACAGTCAGACAGGCAGACAGGCAGACAGGCAGACAGGCAGACAGGCAGCTGACGTGCCGGAGCGAGTATAGAGAGCGGCCGGTATCAGCCGTGCCCCGCCTGTCTGGTCCCACTCACCTGCTTCATGTCCATCCTCTGTCTCTCTTCTGACTGGTGACGAGAGGACCTGCTTGTGTTCTAACAGCAACCATGCTCACCCCGCAGCTATTTATTCAGTCGGTGCACAAGGTGGGAAAAACCGGCAGTGCAATTTAGTTCCTGGACTTCCTCTTTCATAAGTGAAAGGAGCCGCAGCAGGTAGGGTGTGAGGCCGGTCGCGTGCTGTTGTCATCGGAGAGAGAGCGGCCTAGGAAATTTCTTACTACGTAGGCACAAACGCACGCGCGCACACGTGAGTGCAGTGAGGCTGACGACATCCTGCAAATATGTCGCCAAACACAAACAGCTGAAACAGGAGAGCGCCCTCTTGACCTTTGAACCAACATGGCGCAATAACCAGGAGGGCTTAGGCCCGAGTATGTTGTGAAGCTGTGTACATCTATTAATTGCTGAGCAAGGTTTCATGAATGGAAATGTGTTTATGTGCATGTGTGTGTGTGTGTGTGATGGCATGGTAGGTCACGCTTCATCTTTTTGTTTATTTATTTGGGCACGTTGAGCACAAATGAGCCATTGACACAAAATCCCAGAGGAGCCTCCCATGCGTCAGCGTTATGACGCAACACTAGTTTGAATACAGACTGTAAATGCCATGAGCCGATGAGATCTACAAAGAGCAGGATTTGTGTTTTTGGTTCTTGTGCCAAGAGAATTTCCAGCAGAAGTTTGAATGGCTGTTACACTGCCAAGTCTCCTTTGAGAGAGATAAGGTGACGGCTATTATTAGCAAACCATTGTGGTCATATCTCACCAGCACTGAGGCACAACAAAGTCTCTGTTGTTTGCGTTCTATCAATTCTGCTGTGATGCAATGAAATGGCTCCACAGTCTCAGCACCAGGTGACAGTCACTCCCACCACACAGGATCCACAGCAGGGGTCTCAAACTCCTCTTCACTCCGGGCCACATCAGCACCACGGTCGCCTCAAAGGGCCGGTTGTAAATGTAACTACTCCTAACATATTGGTAAATAACTGTCTCTGCATTTGATTATTGTTTATTCAAGTGTAAACATATTGTACATGCAGTTATATAAATGTAAAAATATATTTCAGCACATTTCTGTTATTATAATTTAAATCCTTTTAATTTAAGGTTCAGAAATTCAGAATGTGTGTTACTGCTGTTGTTTTCCCGTTAAGCTAGTTAGCGTAGCCTCCCAGAACACTTGCGGATCACCAGCTGTTGTGTTTTTTTTTGTTCCGGTTCAGAGGTCACACAGACCATTGTCTCCTACATCAGTGATTCTCAACTGATGGGTCGGTCGTGGGCCTTTGCCCGACAAAAAAAATTTATTTTGAAGGGGATTTTTTTATGCAGCGTAATTATTCCAGCATTTACGGCACTTGTTCAACGGTGCAGGAAAAACACCGACCAATGCGTTGTGAATCACATCACGTGATGAAGCTCAGCCAATCAAATATGAGTATTCTGACAAGTTTCCTGACTCGAGTGAGACACGGGGAGAGACGAGGAAACAGACAGTACGTCAATCATGTAAGTAGTGACAGTAAAATCACAAAACGCTTTTATATTGCCCTCAATTTAAGCTTCTGCATTTTACAAATGCACTGGTATTATTCAAACATATTGTTCGGTTCATAAGCCTCGTACCCGTTTAATACGAATACGTACATAGTTACAGCCTAAGAACCGAATAATAGCTGTGGCGCCATCATGTGGTTGTAAGGTGGTATTTCAGCTGCAGAACCCAGTGAAGGCCCAGGTATAAAATGCACGGCCCGCCACTGCTATAACCCATAAACGCATCAATTCCTCCCTGGTTATCTTTCATGTTACTGCCCTGAATGGGTTTTGAGCATTAATATGATTTACTCAGATGACTTCGGTTCCATAACCTCCTCAACATCAGAGGCAGGATGCCTGCATATAATGCAGTTCCTCTTAGCCTAAAGAGCACCATCCGAAAAACCTTTCAGCAGCACCCCCACCAACTGAATGATGAGGAAACAAACATATCCAAACACCTCAACTTCCTCCTGTGGACTTTGTGGACTTTGTGGCTCTGGAACGACGTCACACAACTTCCTCCTTTGCTTTTGATGGACGAGAGTTACAAGTGCGATGGCCGCTGCAAGATGAATGAATGTGACTTTTAGAGATTGGCTGAAACGACTGGTGCAGT
Organism: Lycodopsis pacificus; assembly: GCA_028022725.1. Lineage (NCBI taxonomy): Eukaryota > Metazoa > Chordata > Actinopteri > Perciformes > Zoarcidae > Lycodopsis > Lycodopsis pacificus. The sequence continues at coordinate 3,660,185 of CM051698.1, forward strand.
CTTGAACCTTCTCCATCTTTCCCCTTCATTAATCCGTCTTGTGTTTTTTATCACCTTTTGAGATCCTCAGATTTTCCTCTTTGCTTTAGCTCCTTTCTGGAGCTTTATCTTTGCTCTGATGCCTAACCTCTCACATGGAACCTTGATTGTCAAGATTTCTCGTGGGATTCATATTCTTCCCCGAATATGAGACATTTTGTGTCCCGGGAGCAGAACCACACTATCGTAGGAATCCCAGGATCTTGACTTGTTTTCAAGATACAACTTCAGTCGAAACGTATTGGGCACACAATGCAACAAGAAGAAATATCTTACATCTTCGGGTTTATTTCTTATTTATTTTGTGTTTTTGTGCTAAAGAAAGCCATTAATGTCAGTCAGCATTAGAATTTGCTGTAGTGTCCTACGTTCCGCAGAGACTTGGCTGGATCCTGGTGCTGGTGGACACTACGTACAACGCATCCTATTTCTGTAGTGAAACCCATGTTTTGTATGTATAAGCCTTTTTGGTTTATGCCTATAGAACGTAAATAGTTTTCACCGTTACTATATTCCACGGGAAAGTAGTTTCAATCAGGAGAGACAAGTCAGATGAAGAACAGATGATGTGTGATGATAAAGTCTTGAGAGAGTCTTTGGTGCTTGGACTCTACAGGGAGATTTGTAATGGAGGGGCGTCCAGACACGTGGTGGTGGTGATGAGGCTGATAGAATGATGAGTTGATGAAGATGATGGATCTGATGAAGACTGGGTGGAGATGGGAAGGTGGAGGGGTGTGTAACAACAGCATGAACGTACTGAAGGTAGAGAGACAAATGAAGCTAGCGTTAGTTCATGCAGGACACGGAAGTCATACGCCCCAAGCTGTAACCGCCTGTAACCGCCTGTAACCGCCTGTAACCATCTGTAACCGCCTGTAACCGCCTGTAAACGCCTGTAACCGCCTGTAAACGCCTGTAACCGCCTGTAACTGCGTGTAACCGCCTGTAAACGTCTGTAACCGGCTGCAACCGTCTGTAACCGTCTGTAACCGTGTGTAACCGTGTGTAACCGGCTGTAACCGGCTGTAACCGTGTGTAACCGGCTGTAACCGTCTGTAATCGTGTGTAACCGGCTGTAACCGGCTGTAACCGTGTGTAACCGTCTGTAACCGGCTGTAACCGCCTGTAAACGCCTGTAACCGGCTGTAACCGTGTGTAACCGTCTGTAACCGGCTGTAACCGTGTGTAACCGGCTGTAACCGTCTGTAACCGTGTGTAACCGGCTGTAACCGTGTGTAACCGCCTGTAACCGGCTGTAACCGTGTGTAACTGGCTGTAACCAGCTGTAACCAGCTGACAGCCAGCCGATTGAATCGTAGCACCAATCACAGCCCACTCTCACTTCAAGGAGGTTTATTTAAATGACTCCTCCTCACTGACTCATTCTACATCTACGCTGTTACAGACCGCACTGCTGGCGAAGCTTCGCCTCCTCCACCCCTTCTTCAGTTCATCTTCTGGCAAATGGTTGAAATGTATTTAATAAATGTACTTCTGGCTCATTCCTGTAAACCCAGTGGGGTTATAGCTCGGTGCTCCCCGTCTTAGCTCGTAGCTGCTGGCTAATCCGGGGAGCATTCAAAGAGCCATCATCACCACGTTTAACTGTATTTCCATTTGTTGCAATAAATGGTTCAAATCTATGACGAGAGTGTTCCTGACTGCATCATATGATGATGATAGACTAACGATGTCATTGTGTTGTTGTTATTGGCTAGAGAGACCAGCTGATCTAAACAGCTGACATCATGATTTACAGCCCTGAACAACAACAGCAAGAAAACAATGAGTGAGCATGCATGAGGAGTGATGGCAGATGGTGAATAAACTACGGCTCAGGCATGAAGAGTAGAGTCTTCCTGACTGAACTCATAGAGCTTCATGTGCATGTGTATTACCAGGAATCGTGTTTCCTAAACCCAAATGTCACGGAGAACCACATTCAGCTCAGTAATGTTTGCTTTAGAAAGTTAAATTGTACGCACGCAAGACTTCTTCTGTCTTATGACACAACGATGTCGCCACTTAACAAACGATGCATGTTTTATATGCAATAACATGCATCGTGCATACACATGCAATGTTTATATACACACGGACCAACATGTGCAGACAAGGGGAAACAATTAGAATTAAGCAACTGTAATGCAGCTTCATTTATCTACGTGGCGTGTAGTGGACATGTCACAGTGTGTGTTTGTGTGTTTGTGGGATATTTGATCAACACAAAGTTCCACCTGGACAGAGGGTCACGTCCTCTTATCAACATGAATGTGTTAGGGGCATTCACATTTAACTTTCCGCCGGTCAGTCCCCTTCCAGAGGATTCAACAGTGATCGGTCCCACTGGCTGCACTGTCATTGGCTGCCAGCAGCTTCCACAGAAGTCCCTGCTCAGCATACATCCACAAAGACATCGGTGTTTACGTCTGCAGGGGCTTCACTGAGGAGCTAAAGAGCACTGATCTCAGTCTAACTTTGCTCCACACTACATGTAGCCCAGTTCCAATCCGGCCCCAACACACTCCCACTCCTGACGGAGTGAACTCAGTAGTCGCGCTGTGAACTGAATGAAGTGCCTTCATCAACACTGGACGGTGTGCCTTCAGTGGTTAGTGTGGGCATAAGCTGCCCTCCCTCTGGGAGGGCAGCAAACAGGAACTATCGTTACTTTTCATAACCACGGTTTCACAATAGCATCATTTGGAAGAGGCATCCTGAGGAGAGAAATAAAACTCCCAAACTTTGTTGGTGGCAATTCTTTCTTGTAAACATCTTGTTTTTAACTGTTTATTGGCTGCACGGTCTTTGCAAACACTTTACAATCAACTCAACACTTCTCTCGTTTGCTGGACTTTACTGTATGTGTAACCCTTAAAGTCGTTAGTCTTCCAGTTTCTGTCCCACATTTCACAAACAATCCAATCGTCATCAATACCCTCAAGATATGGTTTCAGTTTAGACGGAACTTTGGTTGTAATTATCTTCTTAACATAAGCCCCATAAGCAATCAGCACCTCTTCCCCCACTAGATCAGATGCTACATTCTCTCTCTGGCAAAGAAAAGGCATCGTTCCATTTAAGGACATGCACATAAACTGTGTATTTGCCAGCTTTGAGGATTTATCACACAAATGTAGCCTTCCTCGATCCAGCTGATTTCAATATTCCCAAATCCTTAAGTGTCATGACCCTAACTCTCCAAACATCTCTTCAGTGTCAGGCTGAGATGATGTGCTAGTATTCCCATCCCATTCAAGAATACATGACTGTATGGCCTCTTAAAAACATAACCCTGCCGAAGATAAGGGCAGACTGGGAAGGTGAGCCCGGGGATGACATAGAAGAAGACATGTGGAACGGTGCAAACCTCAGCATAATACAATTCAAAGTTCTGCATCGAGCTCATCTCCCAAAGGCAATATTAGCTCAAATGTACCCTAATGCTAGTTATAACAGATGTCGTAACAGCCCTGCCAACTTAACTCACATGTGTTGGTCACGCCCTGCTCTGGCATCTTACTGGTCCGTGATCTTTAAAACAGTCTCTGAGGCTCTTAATATTGATCTCCAACCCAGTGCAGCATCAGCTATATGTGGTGTCACAGATAGACAACTCTACACTGAGAAAAGACATGAAAACATCATGGCAAATCCACCTAAGGCCTAAACTATGTGGTTTAGTCAGCTGATGCAATTCATACAGTTAGAGAAAATAAAATACTCACTTAGGGGGTCAAGGAAAAATTCTTCTCCACCTGGGACCCGGTTCTGACATACTTAGGGAAACTCTATGAAAACTATGCCTGATACCCCCGAGCAGTACTTCTTGGTCGGGACACTAAACCATGAGGCGCACAATAGACATAACTGATTTCTGGGCATATTGTGCTTGTATGATGTGATGCAGGCGTGTCTACATACAGACGTACGGGGTATGTGTGTGTTTGTGTATATGTATATACTGACGTCTGGCACGGTGAAATGAGGTGACCTTTACTTATTTACTTTTCTGTTCTTCTGGGTGGGTGTACCGGTGGGGGGGGTTAACAGAAAGCTGAAAAACAATGGAAATATTAGTCAAAGTACATGTTTACTGTATTCTGTGTCTGTCAATATTTCCACATTTTAAAAAAGTCTTGAGTGTCTGTCTGAATGCACAGACGGAGAGGAAGTGGGAAAGGGAAGGATTAGGGGCCGGATAAGAATTGGGCAAAAGGAACTACGTGACTACTACCCAGGACTAGTTATGGTTCAGAAACATACCGTGGGACAAATTCTGACCCCGCCATCAAAATGCTGCAGCAGGAATCATGACTCATCCGAACAGGCAACGCTTGACCAATCTTCTATCGTCTGCTCAAGTTAACGCCTCTGTGTCCTGTTTTTAGCGAACACGATATTTTCTCTTTTTCTGGCCATTCTCTGGAAGTGGTTGTGAGTGAAAATCCCAGTTTCGGAAATACTCAAACCAGCCCAGCACCACTCTTCCCCATTCTGATGCTTGGTTCACACTTCAGCAGGTTGTGTTGACCGTGTCGACATGCCTACATTCACTGAGTTGCTGCCACTTTAATTGACTCATTGGATATCTGCGTTAATGAGCAGTTGAACAGGTGTACCTAATAAAGTGGCCAGTAGTGTTCGAGAGAGAGAAAGGACTTGGGCTCTTCTATCTTTAAGTTCAAATATATTTATTTAAGAGCTTTGATGCAGCCATTCTTCTCTCACGGTGCAACCAGGAAATAAACAGCTCTGGGGTACATCTCATGTCTCTTAATTGTCGTTTCCTCGCTCCTCGATCCTCGCTTGAATCGGAAGTTGTTCTGCGCCGCCATATTGACGGCATCCCAAAGCTCTTATTTCTGCTCTGAGGAGCGAGGACAGAGGAGAGAGGAGGGATCTCTGAGGAGCCATGAACAAGGACCCACGAGAACAGACTTCCAGGAAGTGTTTTAACGGAAGTCTTTTAACGGCCGACACGCCCCCTCATTGTTCATCAGTCATGTGATTGGACGCTGCAGCCGATCGGATTGATGAGATTTTGTTCAACATGTAAACAGTGAAGACGGATCACAGATTAAACTCTAGTTTATATTTGATTAGTTTTCTGATTCAACATCTGGTTTAAATAAATGTTCATTGTAGTCTGAACAACAAAAGGAACACAAACAACTTTCTTCATTTATTAAAAAGATTTGTGTTTTCATGATCTGATGTTTCCCTCAATAACTTTTATTATAGAAACAATTAAAGTCAGAGAGATCTTTTTACATAATTTATCATAATTTCATTCAGTCACGTGAGGCTCTTCATTGCTGATTGTCGGGTTTGATGAGTTTTATCATTTAAGAGAAACAATAATCATATTCTGGGTTATTTAATAATGACGTCAGTCACAATTTCAAAACGTACAGACGCAAATAATTCATAAATAAGACGATCGCATTCCGTCGGTAGAAATGGATCCTGAGCTTATAAACAGAGCAGTTTGTTAACAGACTACAGAGAGACACACTCTACAGTGGTGATTACTGTGTGTCTTTATTAGTTATTAGTATTATTAGTTACTGTTATTAAGTACAGTGGTGATCACTGTGCGTCTTTATTAGTTATTAATAATAATAATAATAATAATACATTTTATTTATATAGCGCTTTTCAAGACATTCAAAGACACTTTACATTAAAATCATCATATATAAAAACAATACACTAAAAACAAAGTACACAATAATAGTCGCCATTAAAAGCAGTTTTGAACAGGTGAGTTTTGATTTGTGATTTGAATGTGGAAAGGTCAGTGCAATCTCGGATGTTTTTGGGGAGAGAGTTCCAGAGGGAGGGGGCAGCTATGGAGAAGGCTCTGTCGCCCCATGTCCAGTGCTTGGTCCTGAGTGGAAGGGACAGGAGGTTGGCATCAGAGGAGCCGACGGGATGGAGTGTGGTGGTGAAGCAGGTCGTGAGGTAGGAGGGGGCCTGATTGTGAAGGGCTTTGTGAGTGAGGAGAAGGATTTTGTATTGGATCCGTTGTGGGACAGGGAGCCAGTGGAGGTTCTGGAGAACAGGGGTGATGTGGTCACGGGAGCGGGTGAGCAGGCGAGCAGCAGAGTTCTGGATGTACTGGAGTTTATTTAGGATTTTGGATGATGTGCTGTAAAGAATGCTGTTGCAGTAGTCAATTCTGGAGGTGATGAAGGCGTGGATCAGAGTTTCAGCAGCAGATGACGAGAGTGATGGGCAGAAGAGCAGTGGAGGAGGTGCAGTTGTTGATACTGATGAACTGTTGTCTGTTTGTGAGATATGATTTAATCCAGGAGAGAGTAGTTCCGGTGATGTTGAGGGAGGATTCGAGGCGGGAGAGAAGGATGTTGTGGTTGATGGTGTCAAAAGCTGCGGTGAGGTCGAGGAGGATGAGAATGTTGAGGTGACCAGCGTCTGAGGAGAGGAGGAGGTCGTTGGTGACTTTAAGGAGGGCTGTTTCAGTGCTGTACTGTGAGCGGAAACCAGATCGAAATGGCTCGAACAGATCGTTGGAGATGAGGTGGGCTTTGAGTTGTGTGGCGACAATGCGTTCCAGTATTTTTGACAGAAAGGGAAGATTGGAAATGGGACGGAAATTGCTCATGGTGTCAGGGTCAAGTCCAAGTTTTTTGAGGATGGGGGTGACAGCAGCCAGTTTAAGTGTGTCGGGGACTGAACCGGAGCTGAGGGAGGAGTTGATGATGACTGTGATGAGTGGTGAGATGGCTGGGAGACAGTCCTTGACCAGGTTAGATGGGATAGGATCCAGGATGCAGGTGGAGCTTCTCATTCCAGTTGTGAATTTAGGCAGCTCCAACGGGGACACAAGGGAGAACTGAGAAAGGGGCTGAGGGGTGGAGGGGGGGGGGGGGGGGGCAGGTGGAGAGATGGAAAAGGCGGGGGAGGTGTTCAGGTTGCTGTAGATGGTGTCAATTTTTGTTTGGAAAAATTAAAGAAAAGAGCTGCATTTGTTCACTGTGAAGGATGTGGAGGTGTTCTTGGAGGTGTCCTTGGGTTTGAGAAGCTTGTTTATTGTAGAGAACAGAGCCTTTGGGTTAGAAGAGCCAGAGTGTATGAGGTGTGAGTAGTAGGTGGACCGGGCTGAGATGAGAGCATCTTTGTACTGTTGAAGGTAGTTGGAGAGGGCTTGGAGATGGACTGTAAACCGGTTTTCTTGCAGAGTCTTTCAAGCTGGCGCTTTCGAGATTTCATCTGGTGGAGTTCGGGAGTGTACCAGGGGGCTGAGTGTGTGAATGAGACCGTTTTGGTTTTGATGGGAGCCAGCTGATCCAGACAGGAGGAGAGTGTGTTATTGTAGTAGTCTACAAGATCGGAGGGATTATCAGACAGCGGGGCAGGGGAGGCAGACATGGTACTGGCAAGAGAGGCTGAAAGAGTTGTGGGGGAGATCGATTTGAGATTTCTGAAGGATATGTTGCGCTTAGCTTTTGGGATGGGGACAGGGATGTCAATGTCCATGGTGATAGCCAGGTGGTCAGAGATGTTGAGGTTGAGGCTGGAGAGTTGCGGTATTGTGAGACCAGATCCAGGATGTGACCTCGGCTGTGGGTGGGGAAGTTGATATGTTGTGTGAAGTTGAAGCATTGTAGTAGTTCCAGGAATTCTGTCGTAGATTTACAGTCAGCGTTATCAATGTGGATGTTAAAATCACCTAGGAGGAGAACGGAAGGTGAGATGGCACATAGCTGAGTCAGAACATCTGAAAAGTCAGAGAGAAAGGAGGGATTTGGCTGGTGGGAGGGACTAAGACGCAAGGAAAGGACCCAAGTGAGGGAAACAGGGATGCAGTTAAGAGACTTGGGATGTACCCTAGTCATGTGACAATTTACACTGAACATGTGACACTGCACGTGTTTCATTTACACCCTTTGTTTTTTTCAATATTAGCTGTGAATACATTGAAACATCATGTAGCAACAATTGTTCAGAGCATTATAATTGTTGGACAGTCACTTTTGTGACCAATAGAATCAATACCACGGTGACCTTAATAGTTGTATGGAGACTCAACTACTTAAAGCTACATTTGATATTCAGAGGATTGATACAGCAGCAAACTATGTTCTATGTTAAGTGAGCAGAGGATGAAGTCTTTCTCTCCGTTTCTCCTCGCTATGTTGACGTGTGCGTTTAGTGCACGTTAGTGCACGTATGTGGCCCCACTGGTTAGCTCGGTGCTCTGCACGGCACTAATATGACCGTTACAGCTGATAACGCACTGTTAGCAGCGAGCCACCGCCCCACGGCCATGAGAGGCAACAGACATGCTCCCAATCTAAATACCACATTATGAGGCACTTACTCATTCCTTCAGTATTTCTACTAAGCTCCTTTATCTAAATACCAAATGGTAAAATGACTATACTTGATCACTTAAAGCGCTTGAACACTACATGTCATCATTCACTGATGACAGGGTACCACCGGCCACCTGACTATGTAACATTCACATCCATTCACACACCGTAAGAACAGTCTGCAGGATCTGCAGCAATTTGGGGTTAAGAGTCTTGCCCAAAGACGCATCGACACGGACTAGTAGAGGAGCTGGTGGTCGAAGATCGGTATTGGCTCCTGCTCCGTCACTGAGCCAGTCGCCCCTAAAGGTCGGCCATCTTTGACATGCAATAAGTAAACCCAGGAGCATATCTAGATAGTTGGAAGAGCTCTGGGAATATCACTATAAAGAACAGCTCTGTAGTAAGGACTTTGAGGCGTTACCGTGGCATCAACCACGGTAACTCCTGCATGACATCACGATAGCGGTGCGTATTGCCTCCTCTCCTACTGCTGATGCCTGTGAGGGATTAAACTATGCAGGAAGTTTTCAGTGATGCTCATGGGGACATGAGACACATATTGTATAACTGACTAGATCAACCTCTGTGTGGAGGCTGCTGAACCCACCAGCACCATGCTGTGTCTCCAACAACAAACCCTGATTCCTCCTCAAACGAAGCGTTCAGCCAGGAAATAAAGAGTCTGTGGGGTCAGTGGGCTGTGAGGTGGTATGGTGGCTAGCTGACTGCTGCCTCACAGCAAGAAGGCCCTCTGTGTAGTTGGCATGTCAGCGTGGGTTCCTCCCTCAGTCCAGTCATGAGGTTTACTGATGCGTCCAGAAACACGGCCCAACAGCAGAGAAAAAAACAGGCAACTGACTCTCTTTATCAAAATAGTTTATTTAGAAGGCTTTTGTCACAAAAGCAAGACATCTCATTTCTAAATGTCCCCGTTCCACTTCTCACTCCAAACTAAAAATGTTACACAAATAAAACATTGGTTTATTACTTAAGAGCTCAGAAGAAAACAAAGCTGTAGGTTTTTCTAAAAAGAAACAAAAAGCAATACACATCACTGTTCTCTAGAATCATACGCTTGAAAGAATTGGATGACTTGCTATTATTGTACACGGTGTGGCCGTGAACACTGCCCTCAAACAAGTCGTCGGTTAAACGTGGCCCTCCTCTGAACGGAGCTCGGGCTCGTGATGGCTGACAGAGGATGGATGCTCGAGAATGTGTCGATTTATACAAAGAAGCGCTGCGACGCCCTGCAGGCTGTCAGTAGCCAACACCTCCACACAGAGGGAGCTAAAGGAAGGATGAGAGAAGACGATAAAGGGGCAGACAAAGACGGACAGAAGTAGAAGATTCGAGGAGTATAAATGTGTTCTTCATCACACCAGATGAGGAAGATGCTTCCTTTGACGAAGGGAACAGAGTGAGCAGCAAGTGATCAAGGTCAGCTTACTACCCTTCTGTATCTGTACGGTAAAGTCTACACAAAGTACACTCCACGGCTGAGACGTCCTCACCCAATGCCAGAGGTTTCCTCACGTTTCTCGTTGATGACGTGAACAGCAGCCGAGACACTCAAAGACTTTTAATGGGAGCAGAGCCAAACCACTTCCTGTTCACTTACATAACAGCCTTTATACATGAACCAGACAACATTTGTACACGTCCATTGAAGGCAGGGGGGAAACGCTCAATCCCTCAAAGCCCTCACTGTCGTCCCGGCTCACAAGGTCGCACGGGGGCAGACTGGCAGGCAGGCGGGCGAACGGGCGGCGGAGCAGGCTTCCGTTTATTTGGCGGGGATCTTCGCCCGTTTCCGGGCGATGGCGTCCTCCACGGCCTTCAGCTGTTTCAGCAGCTCCTCGCGGCGGGACAGTGTGTTGCTGGGTTTGTTGGAGCCGGAACCAGAGCCGGAACCAGAGCCGGAACCAGAGCCGGAGCCAGAGCCAGAGCCAGCGGCTGAAGCGGAGCCCGGAGCAGGCGGCTTGCCCGATGGCGCCACCGGGCCTTTTCCAGATGACTTGGCGGGCGGTGACAGAGGACGTTTCCTGCGGAAGAGGAGCAAAAGAGTTAGAGACACATTTGTACTTTGCCACTAACAAGTATGATGTTTGATACACAAGGCATGAAATATGTGGTCTTTGCTCCGCCAAAGAGCTCCACTGTTGTCCAGACACGATTCAATGACGTGAATAACATCAATGAGCCGCACTGCTGACACGTTCCTTCATCACCATCAACACACACAGCGTGCTGCTGCCCCACCTCAGCACAAAGGCAGAGTAATGCACCGCTTAAACAGTCCTCTACAAATTACCCATTTCCTCCTGTTTGTACATTTTAGTCTAGATTCACTCATCACGAAATCAAAACAACTGATTTACACATGTTGCTAACACTAAAAGGTGTTGGTGGTGGAACCAGCTAGCAGACACTAAGGACTTACAATACTTGATGTATTTACCAATAGCTCCTTTCAACTCTATCCATCTGTTTCTGAAACGGTGTACAAATCCCAGGATTCAACAGGCTGAGAGCCAAAGAGGAGGAGTCAGACTATACTGAGACACAAAAGAACTCTGTCGGTTCTGGACTGTTAACAAGATCTGCTGACCATGACAGAATAACTCTTATACAGACGATGATATTATTATGTCATGAAATTGTCTCGTGTTTATGGGAGCGGACCAAAAAGGTAACGCTTAAAATGTTTTATCGCTCTGCCAAAAGCTGCGGTGAAATATTTCAGGAGCCCTGAAGAGTCGGCTCATATATATATCATCATAATAATCATTATGAGACATGGGGTTTCCTCTTCTGTGGCATGTCCCTCGTGTTTGTCCTGAGTGAACACGATGTGGCCGGCGTGCGCGCGCACACACACACACACACACACACACACACACACACACACACACACACACACACACACACACACACACACACACACACACACACACACACACACACACACACACACACACACACACACACACGGCAACGATGAGTCAGAAAAAAAAGATGACTTCAGAATTTCCACACTTCAGCCTCTTTAAAAAAGAAGCATTTTTCACTTCTGTTGACGTATAATACAAGTTTTAAGGAATACATTTCAGCAGACAGCAATACCACGCTGACGGTTGCACCAACCTGTCTCCCTGGGGGGGCATGGGTCGGGGCCCTGGGCCTCTGGGCCGATCCATTCGAGGGGGGAGCACGGGTCGGCCAGGGACCCTCTTGTCCCGGCCTGAAAAACACCAGTTTCATAGTTAGCAAGGCTGGTCACACTGAAGGGCTACTAATAACACACGTCTCTGTTGTTCTGGAGACTAAACTAACTTACAGCTGTAAAAGTGTCGTCTAACTTTTCATGAAATTTCTCAACTTCCACATTGAGTGAGGAAAATTAGGATGTGGGTTATGTCATGGAAATAATAGACCTTTCTATTCATAACCAGCCGGCACTTTTAAATCAGAAAGGGAACAAGAAGTAGTCAAATCATGGAGACCTCCGTGACGTGTGCAGCTCCCTGTAATACAACTCAAGAGCATCTTAACACAGCGTTCATTAGGACATAGTGTACCGGCACGTAGAGCTCAAACAACGAGCATCTTAACACAGCATTCATTAGGACATAGTGTACCGGCACGTAGAGCTCAAACAACGAGCATCTTAACACAGCGTTCATCAGGACATAGAGTACCGGCACGTAGAGCTCAAACAACGAGCATCTTAACACAGCGTTCATTAGGACATAGTGTACTGGCACGTAGAGCTCAAACAACGAGCATCTTAACACAGCGTTCATTAGAACATAGTGTACTGGCACGTAGAGCTCAAACAACGAGCATCTTAACACAGCGTTCATTAGAACATAGTGTACCGGCACATAGAGCTCAAACAACGAGCATCTTAACGCAGCGTTCATTAGGACATAGTGTACCGGCACGTAGTCACTTAATGATGAAACAAATCATTTCAGTACAAATTTGGTCATTAATGTAGCATCAAGTATTGCAAAAGAATCTGAGCAGATATTGCAACATCAAGATTAAATGTTTAAAAAGTATAATAATTATTCAACATGTCCAGTTTGTACTTGTGTGGAATCTGATCAAAATGTCAGATTAGAATGAGTTCAGGCAAACAAGTGTTTGCTGGATGTTATCACACAAGCTGCATCACATCCATGATGTCAGAGAGACTGACCGCATCACATCCCTGATGGTTCATAAGAAGCCAGCATTGTTCCAGTCTGGTGTGTGTGTGAAGCAGTAAACGGTTGCTGTTGGTCACATGTTTCTCACCTCTGTCTGGAGACATGGCCATCCTCTTGCTGAGGGGAGAGCCGGGCCTGTCTTTGTCTGCAGGCAGGTACCTCTTCCTGTTGCCCTTATCGGCCTGCTGCTGGAAGATGAAAGGACACATGGAGGCAAGCAGCGGAAACACAGAGGGACATTTCAGGTTTTCAATCCAATGAGCAGGTCAAAGGTGAACCGATTCATTCCACATCTGAGTGCAATAATATCTATTTCAACCTCAGTAATTACTGTCTGTACTTTGTTTCTAGCAGGTATGGAACTAAAATGGCCGAGTGGAGGGAAACATGTCAGTGATGGTTTATCTCTTGGCTGGAGCAGTGACTTCCTGGAGTGAAGGAAGAAACAGACCCCTTAGAAGAGGAAGAGCAGCAACACTAACCTTATTAAGGAGGGTGAGTTTAATGTCTTTGTGGGAACCAGAACCTCCGTAGCTTCCTGGGGGGCCCATGGTGCCAGGCGGGGGATGTACATGGTGGCCACCCCGGCTACCAGGTCCAGATCTGGGCATGGGGTTGCCTCCTCTAGGGGGGGCACCAGATGGGTCGATCTTCCTGCGGTCCTCTCTGAAGGGTTCATCTTTCTTTGATGGTCTCTCTGTGACGCAGACGGACAACATGAGAACTGATGGACGATGCAATGCTAATCATCAATTAGATAATTCCCATTTGGAGAAAAATGTCAAATTCAGTTTTTGTTTACAACAAATACATAAATGTATGAACATGGAACATGGTCTTAAACACTTGTCTGCGGGTCTTTTGATACTACTAAAGCTAATGCAAAACACAACTCTGTCTGTTGGTCATTTGATCCACCGGTTCCTCTTCTTCAACAGAGGGTTTCCAGTCACCTCTACTTTTTGCTCTTTTGATTTCCTTTAAGCTACCGTCAATGAAACTCTGTAGTTCTACTGATTACATCAGTGCTATGGCTAAATGTAAAGCTCAATCTACATTAGGCTGAATTAACCAGAAGAGCCAATACAGATAATTCCACCCCTCAATCATTTCTATCTCAGCTTTTATTAGTTCGTGGTGGCTCTTTTGAAACTTGGCCATTATTTGGGAATCTTTGACATGTACCGTACTTTCCGGACTATAAGCCGACATTTTCCCCCCCACGCTTTGAGCCTGCGGCTTATACAACGGTGCGGCTTATGAATGGCTTTTTCCGTAGCTTTGCGCCGCCAACACATTTAACATAAATATGGATGAAGTACCTTCGACGTTTGACCTACCTCTCACTAGGACTGTTAACAAAAAAGGTTGAACGGCAAGATGCTTTTAACAGTACTAAAGTTGTCTTCTTCTCTGAACATCATAACATGTCCGACTCGCTAGCTTCTAAGCTAATTTTAACATTTCCGCCAATGGGGAAATGCTAACCGCGATTAGCATTAGTGAATATAATATATCTTCGTACATCTTTTCATGCTTCATACAGACATACTTACAGACTAAGGCCTCTCAAGGCTACCAAACGGAAGAAGTAAAACGAAGCAGCGTGTCTACGTAGCTCGGAATAGCATTTACGGCTAACTGGCTTGGCCAGTTGCTGCTAGCACAACAGCTATTCAGAGCTACGAGCAACAAGTTATTGCCTCGTTGCTTTTAGATTCTAATGAGAAGACACACTGCTTCATTTTACTTCTTCCGTTTGGTAGCCTTGAGAGACCTTAGTCTGTAAGTATGTCTGTATGAAACATGAAAAGATGTACGAAGATATATTATATTCGCTAATGCTAATCGCGGTTAGCATTTCCCCATTGGCGGTAATGTTAAAATTAGCTTAGAAGCTAGCGAGTCGGATATGTTATGATGTTCAGAGAAGAAGACAACTTTAGGACTGTTAAAAGCATCTTGCCGTTCAACGGGGACACCTGCGGCTTATATACCAGTGCGGCTTATCTATGTACATCTTTTTTCTTTTAAATCTGCGGGTGCGGCCTATAGTCCGGAAAGTACGGTTAAGCTGTAGTGTAGCAGCCTGTCTATTGTTGCCCATACTAACCCCTGTTCTTGTCTCGTCCGTGCGGGGGCCGGTCCCGTGCAGGCCCTCGCTCCTTGCGAGGGTGATTTGGTGTGGGCGAGCGGGAGCTGGCGGAGGACACAGGGCTGGCCAGGTCAGCATACATGTCGTCCGAGTCTGCGCTACGCACCGAGCTGCCGCTGGACGACGCCGATGACACCGATGACACGCTGCTCACACTTAGCGATCTGCGGCAAAAAAGACAACAGGTCAACCACAAGCTGCTGGTTCGGAGTGGGGAAGATAACGGAGCGCTGTCATCACTATTGTGTGTACACTACGCCACATGCCCACGTCTGCACACACACCACACGTACATGTGCACACACACACACCCTGAATAATAACTATTTTACCTGGATTTCCTGGAGGGTTTCCCAACAGAGACAGCACATGAAACCAAGGCAAAAGAACACAGAATGAATATGTTTTAGGCTGTGTAATCACAATAAACCGTTCAACATTTACCTATAAAGCAAGGAATATCTGCCTGTCTGCCTGCATCTCCTTCACAAATCTCGACAACTGTCCCCATCGATCCCAACGACACATTTGGTGGGTGTATCGCTGGAGCCCCGAGGGAGTGCTTTGTCGAATTTGGTGCAATTTGGACACGGGACACATTCAATATTAATAAACTGAATAAACACGCAAACAGCGCTCTGTTCAGTAGCGAGGGCTTCAGGGCTCGGCATCACTTCTGCTGCGGGATGCTGGATATACCAACATAAGAAAACTGACTCTCCTTCACTTCCATGGAGTCAACACGAGCGGATAGCCAACTGGAAGCACAAAGGAACCAGAGTGTATTTCACTGGTGTGAAAGTTCATAAGCCGCGACTTGTGTTTTCCCCCGTCAGTAAGACTGAATGTCCCCAGTGTATTACAACTAGTGGTGTCACGGATCACGGATCGATCCGTGCGGATCACCCCTCACGGTTCGGATCACTCGTGAACCGCGGATCAATCGAGTATTTTTTTTCTTTTTTTTTTTTACAGCGTAATCATCATAGTGTGTAATAAAGTTCTACTGCTGCTGTTCCTTTTCAAGTAACAAGTCCCCGAATATCAATGCAGAGGGTCAGTGAACAGATATAAAGCAGTGGTGTGTTCATGTGAACAGAGCAGCTTAGAAGCATTTAACGGTGAAGTCATGGTGAGCGGAGGAACTTGAGAAGCCGCGGCGTCATTTAAGTCGCAAGTTTGGGAGCATTTTGTCTTCCCTGTAACATATAATGACGGATGAGGGTGGTGGACAAAGCGTTACCGTATGTAGGCGTTATTTAAAGAGAAAGACACACGACAACGGCAAAACATCGGCATGTCCACACATGAAGAGCCACCATTTCGTCTCTCAGCGACGGGGACACTCCGGTGTAGAAAACAAAGGATTTCTAAATCTGGTTAAAATGCTTGAGCCACGCTACGAAATCCACTCACGCACCCACTTCAGTGTGAAGCTGTTCCAGCCCTCTATGAGAAGGAAAAGACTGTAGAGACTGCTTTCACCACGGCGGAGTGATTCTTAGTCCGGTGCTGTAGACACGCCCCCTCTGAGAGAGTCACACAGACACACACCTGGGTCAGGTGTGTGTCAGAGTATCAGAGTGAAGCTAGACAGGCCCAATAATATTCCAGTCACCACAGAAAGGTCGACCCTCTCCCCAGACAACGGAGATATTCTCATCTTTTTGAAAATAATGTCACAGTAATGGTAAACATTATTGTGTATTTGAATGGCATCACCTGACAGGAAGTAAACATAGACCCAAGTTGTTGCTGAGCAGTTCAGTTCAGTGTAAACAGTGGAAGCTAGCTCACTGGCTGTTTCTTTCTTTCAGTATTGATCAAAGGACAAGGGTATCAACATACCTCATGTTGCACTTAAACAGAATTCTTGAATGTATTATTTTTATTTATTTATTTCATTTTGTTTCAAATTGGATATCTTCAATATTTTTGTTTTCATGTAAGACTATAGCCCAAAGTTCTTTGCTTTAAGTGTTCTTGAAGTTCTTTAATTAATAAATGGAAAGCAAAGTTATATTTGTCTCCTCCCCTTTTCTTTGTTGATCCGAAAAATGATCCGAACCGTGACTCCTGAACCGTGATCCGATCCGAACCGTGAGGTTTGTGATCCGTGACACCCCTAATTACAACACTAAAAAGGTTGCTAATTAAAGCTGTGCTCTACTTTTACACCAATGTCTCTGACCGTGAGGACGCTTGGGGGGAGTGCCAGGGCAGGAGTACTGCTCAGGGCCCGAGGAAGTGTCGTGTCAACTTTTGTGTTTGAGCGGCTCTCAAAAAACCTTCACGCAGCAACGCCAAAGGGCAATCACTCAACCCGTTGTGAACAGGCACTGCTCAAGAACTGTAATATTCCTTCAGATTTTGGATATTTACACAGTAACTGAAGATGAATGCAAACGATAATTAAGATGCAATACTGATAGTACCAAAACCAAAAAGCAGCCAATTGTAGTTGCAGCAAACTATTATAAATCCCGCCTGCATCGATCTGCTTGTCCACAAACGAGGTCATTTACAGACATAAATGCCCCCCATAATGCAATATATGGTCAACAACTTCTCTTTAAAAGGGAAATTGTTGGCAAACTGCAGTTCTGATGGCAATGAGGATGTTCGTGGCGAGTACCTGGATTTTCTGGATCCAGAACGTGAGCGCGAGAGGGAGTTGGACGAGGATCTGGAGCTAGAACCAGTATAACTGCTACCACTTCCACTAACACTCCCACTCACAGTTCGCCTGGAAGAGACAGACACACAAGTGAGAACACAGCAGGAAGGTTTTTTGTTTTTATTAAAACCAAGGTGTACAACCAAGCTCCTTGTTCAGCAATTAACACATAAATCAGCATATTTTGAAATGGAAGATGGAGAAGTACCAGATGTATAGACCAGTACAGGTCTCCCCTAACTCAAAGGCCTCCAGTCATTGCTCTCTCTTCTGTAGCCCTGGGAAGACATTGGGCAGCTCCACAACACTTGGAATCACCGGCTGCTTCTATTCCTCGGTCAGCAATGGAAAACTCAAAGGAGGGTGTAACAGCAACACGTTCCACACGGGTTGGCCCAACCTTTTTTCTGTCCTCTTGCCACTGTGACCAAGTCACTCAATTGATTCCCATTGTTTCACCAGCATTTGGCTGTTGGCTAGTGCCAATTTCCAACCCTGAGAGTCACGGTTGTCGAATACTCCGTAGGCGACCCCTCGGTTGAGTTTGTGCTCTTGTAAACGATTTAATCGTCAACACATTGGTTGTATAGATATAAATAGTGATGATTCCGGCATAAAAGTCTCACCCACAAAGCATGGTAAACAAGACGGCGTCGATGTTTTAAGACACGCCAGTTGGGTTGCAGACATTGCTGCAAACCCCTGACGCACTGAGGACAGTCCAGTCCCTCCCCACAGGGAGGGAGGAACCAGTCCACGACCAAGGGGGAGTGGCAAGGTCTGGGCGAGGGGCCGAAGCTGTGAGCCAACCCCCCCCCCCCCCCAGGCCTTTTCCAAGTTGACCTAGAGCCGGTCGCGGAGCACGCCACGGGGAAACGCACCCGGTGAAGGCCAGCATCCTGGGGAGAGGTCCCACGAGAAGATCCTCCCACACCGAGCATCCGTCCCAGACCCACCGAGATAAGTCACCGGGGCAGACCCCGCTGACTCCAACCCAAAAACTATTTTGCTGCACTTCCATTCCAGACACTGTGGCACCCCCACAAAATAGAGACAACTGTGCCCACCAGTAGCCCAGCTTTTGTCACTCCGATTATTATTCTTTGTCTTACTATGAATTGGGGGAGACTCATATTCCATGTAAACATGGGATGTAAACAGGAAGTATAGGGTTAGCTGTGAGCTACAATTTGAGCTTGATTTCTTTTAGCCTTTACTAGTTTACATTTGTTGAATTGGCACCATCAAAAGTATATTACATGAGCTTTTAGCAGTTCCTGTTCGCAATGTACCCATGTGTTGAGATAGAACCATCACTGGATTACTTTGACACCTAAGAAAACTTGAAAATATGATGATTCCCAAGTTCTGGAAAGCAGATGTATGGCTGTGTATTTGTAACAGACATTGAATGATATCCTCGTGTTACATCATTTAGCGGTGTTAAGACAGACCAGGTGTGTCTGACCAATATCTGAAATAAAAGAGAAGCCTGAGCAAGATGCCAACAGTCTGAGGACACTTTTTAATCTAAAGCCTCAAACCAAGACTAAGATCTACTAAGAACAAACAAACGCATTCAAATCATCACCTGATGGCTGACAAATCAGACACTGTTGAAAGTTCTCCCTAAATTATTTACTGTAGAATAAACATCCAAAACACCGCCGCAAACCACAGGCATCTCTGCGCCTGTCCAGGCATCTCTGCGCCTGTCCAGGCATCTCTGCGCCTGTCCAGGCATCTCTGCGCCTGTCCAGGCATCTCTGCACCTGTCCAGGCATGCTTGCGGGGGAGGGGCAGCCCGAGTGGTTGTGATGAGTCACTCCGGGGAGCGAATGTGATGAAATTACTGCTCTTCCAGGGAGAAGTCACGCGTCATCACCGAGGACTGAGGAAAATGAACTACCCTCGATGATGCGCCAATGTGTAGAAAACAATGGGAGCAGATGTACTGATGCGTCTTAAGTCAGTGACTCATATACGTGGGATAGCACGTTTGTTTTCAGATTTGATTGAGTTATATCTCAGAGAAGGAATGTGATTTTTGTAGATTACATTTATTCTCAAAAGCACAAAGAACACAATCATACACTGTACATGTGAAGTTCCTACCTCCAAATTCCCCCAACACACAACAAACCAGGGAATGGGATTTCTGACAAGCATTGCAGCAATCGAGGGTCTTTTTAAGTACCTAAGGGAGAAATTCACCACCTGTTATGTGGAAGTCCAATCAGTGTTGATGGTAAATGAAATCAATCGAAGCAATAACCGAAAAACAGAGCAAGCTGAGACTTGGGCTGGCTGCGGTGGTCGGTGTCGCACGGTGTTTGGGCACACGCCAATATTATTATTTGCCCAAACTGTCGTTTGCTTTTTAAAGAAAGTAAAACACAATCACTACATTTACGATCAACAATGATTGGCCATCCACATACAAAGTAACACACTACAGCCGTCTCCTCAGACGTCTTGGCAACGTTACTCCATCCCACGGCCACAGTCAGTATCACCAACCTACATTTATGATGATCTGAAGAGCAAACAGGTGTTGGAACTGGTTTTCCAGGATAAGTTCCAGTGCCACCCTTTCTGCCTCCACTCAAACCCACACACAAAAGTGCAGTTTTTCCACGAGCCACCCACCCACTCCCTCGCACACCCAATCTCTCTATGGTCTTCCCCCAACATGCGGGATACACCCGCTATCACTTTATGCAACACACAAACAAAAATATGCAAATGTGGATGTGTTGGGAAACACAGTTCTGCTTATTGTAAATGTATCTGTTTATAATGCCATCCACTGTTGACTTACTTCCTTGCAAATGTGAGTCGCGTAAACAACCATGCAGGAAGGCCAACATTCTCCCACCCACATGCCTGCACAGCATCCAGACACTTTCCATGTACACCCACGCTGGCCTCACACAACATTTTAAGGATTCCTAACCAGGTTTTTAGTCTAGTGTGACGAGACAGAAACTCATATCTGCAACTTCTGTGACCTTCTTTAAAGTGATGTCACCGTCATATGCCAGTGCACGGTGGCAGGAAAGATCTATTTTTTGCCTGCTACTTCTAATCTATGTGCTAAATGAGGTGATAATATTTAGGTCATTTTGACAACATTAACCTTCTAGTGCCAAGTTCAGACACTGCAGCAGCTGGTTGAGCTTCAGAGAATGTAGTTAAACCAGTAGAGGACAGGAGGCAGGGCTGACCCACTCAAGTCTCACTGAAGATTGGTACATATAAAGGGTACAGCAACCCAACAATGAAGAAGAGATTTGTGACTTTGGGCTACCGAAGCCCAAACCTGGGGGGCCCTTCG
Organism: Lycodopsis pacificus; assembly: GCA_028022725.1. Taxonomy (NCBI): domain Eukaryota; kingdom Metazoa; phylum Chordata; class Actinopteri; order Perciformes; family Zoarcidae; genus Lycodopsis; species Lycodopsis pacificus. The sequence goes on from CM051698.1 coordinate 3,680,958, forward strand.
CTGAGCCCGCGCCCTGCTACCATGAAGCCCACACTGTCACTAACTGCACACGCCTGGGTAAATATCTAATTTTTGGAAAACCAAAAGATAACTTCAGGGAGAAGCAGACAGAAGAGTCTACAGAGTCAGAGTCATGCTATGTGTGAATGATGTATCCACGATGTAAAACAATAAAGATGAAAAGCTGAGGCCTACGGATCACATCACAGGGTGAAAGTCCACCGCTACATGAACTCGCAATAGTGACGGAGGACAATAAAATGCACTGTTCCCATATAGGTAGGTCTTTATCTACTGTCACAGTCCTTAAACATTCAGTATAGCTTCAGTAGCTAGCAAAGCATTGAAGTGCTGACGCTAGTTTATGTTGTGCTAATGTCCTCTGCTTCAGTTTGTATATGGAAATGTAACTTAGAAACAAATGTTTTCTTCCAGCCTCTCCGAGGATTACTACTACAAATACCCGAGGACAAACATTTGACTGTAGCTCGCTCGAAACCCACAAAACCAGCCTGAAAATGAAGGAAACCCAAAACTATTGCACAAGAGCCTATGGAGAAGAAGCGGATAGTTGTGGGACCCTGGTCGGAGCTGGCCAATGCTACGCTACAATTGGTCAGTCTGCGTTCGAGGGCCGGCCGGGACTTAGCGAAGGGTCAATTGATTTATGGAAGTATCCTCTTGGTCTGGTCATTGTATGAAGTCTCTATGCACTCTATGCTATCTAACATTTAAAATGCTGTTTAGATGTGTGAAAAAACAAAGTGCATTTCAAGACATGCTGTCATTTAGAAGGGATAATGTGCTGTTCTAGCGCTTATCCAATTCCTTAACATTGTAAATTTGTAATCTCATTTCTGATCTGGCAAACAGAAACACGTATTAGTGAATATGATATTGTATCCTGATTTTTTCCTGATGTGGGACAATTTAAATGACGTAGAAATGGGGCCTGTGATACTGCTGGATGATGGAAATGGAGTCATGGCTTCTTTCTCACAGTATTGACTTTTTGAACACAGGTTTAATTAATAACAATAACGGCTGCATTCCATGCAGGCCTGTCATAGTCAATGGAACAGAGCAATCATTAATGTTAACAGTAACACATGCTTGTCCTGCTATGACTGCACTGAGTGAACGCTTTGGGCTACCGATACACTGCTAACAGTAATAATGTTGATAAGTGTTCGTGTTTTCAAGAACATCTGGCATGTTCCTTGTTGACTTTGTCGTGTTCAAAGCCTGAAGTTGTTTATGCCGACAGGAGGATGCTTTGCTTGGTCTTGAATGTAATTCTACTAGCTGACTAAGTTACAGGAGAGCCAGCTGCCAACATAATCTGCCTGTTTCCTGGTAAATGGTTTGCTATACGATATGCGATACACATTTGGATGAGTGTCAACTAAAATCTGACAACGTCACAAAATCAAAATGCCCCAAACGGTTGTATCTAGTAAGAGGCATTTTGACAAGGTGAGCCAAGACTCACTTCAGACTACAGAGTTTGAATAGACTCAGTGAAACAGAAATCCTCCCGATTCCTGCCATTAATCAGATGCCCGTAGCAATGTAACCTAATCCAACAGATTTCCAGTCAAATTTGAGCCCATCGCAGACAATGTCAAATGTAACTCATCAATGCATCATCGTTTTGTACCAGCACTGGCTACAACAGTACTGCTGCCTCAGAATGCGCAGAGGTTGAAGGTGAGACACCTACCTCCGTGGAGGATGCTGCTGCCGTTCTTTACGCCTGTCTTCCCTCGGGTTGGGAGTTTTTGCCGGTTCCCTTGGAGGCGGGGGTCTCCCCACTCCACCGCCGCCTGCCCCGCCACCTGCGCCTCCAGGCTCCCGGGGATTGGCGGGAGGCTTCCCTCCCTCTGGCAGGGGTTTGGGGGGTCTGCCCTGCGGTCCACCGGGTGGAGGAGGACTGGGAGCTTTCTTCATGGCAGGCTTCTCCCTGCGAGGAGGGGGCATGGCACCCGGCTTCAGTGGCATGCTTAGGGATGGAAAAAGCACTTTTTCAAGCATGCAGACAGTGATGTGCAGGCAACTACAATGTCAGCTGAGCACAAGCGATGCTCTAGCTAATGATCAATAAATAATAACCAATATACACTAATGATGCTGGAATGAGCATAAACTAGAGACTTTACTGTTATGACAATTTATGACGAACATTATTTATTACCACTCAAAAAGAAAGTACACCAATGAGAATATGCATTTAGGGTCGTAGATAATAGAAGCACGGCTGACTATGGATCGAATGAATCTGATTTGATAAGATTTACCCTTTAGCCAACACGGGGGGAAGATCTAGTTTGTTCTTTGCGTTCTTCTGTGCTGCTGGACTCGGTGAGGGGGACGTGGAGAAGGACCGAGACCTAAAAATCAACAGGAAAATGGAATTATCCGGTTTAATTGCAAGATTAGATAACATCACACAAGCATAAAACAGTTTTACAATGTTGCGTTAAGTCACTCAGAAACAAAAGGAAAGAGTTGTGCTTCCATGTGTTTTCAAGTGTGAGCTGAACTGAGCAATTGAGGAAATAAAGCTAATGTGTGATTTCGACAAATAGCTGAGTTCTCCGTTTTAGCAGTGTGACTTTATTATCTACAATGGCTTAATGATCCACTGTGCTCAACAATTATTTGCAAACTGTGTTCCAAACCCACTGTACGGGTAGTGTACAGTGTAGGGGTGTCACGGATCACAAACCTCACGGTTCGGTTCAGATCACGGTTCAGGAGTCACGGTTCGGATCATTTTTCGGATCAACAAAGAAAAGGGGAGGAGACAAATATAACTTTGCTTTCCATTTATTAATTAAAGAACTTCAAGAACACTTAAAGCAAAGAACTTTGGGCTATAGTCTTACATGAAAACACAAATATTGAAGATGTCCAATTTGAAACAAAATGAAATAAATAAATAAAACATTCAAGAATACTCAATTCTGATATCCTCGTCCTTTCATCAATACTGAAAGAACGAAACAGCCAGTGAGCTAGCTTCCACTGTTTACACTGAACTGAACTGCTCGGCAACAACTTGGGTCTGTGTTTACTTCCTGTCAGGTGATGCCATTCAAATACACAATAATGTTTACCATTACTGTGACATTCTTTTCAAAAAGATGAGAATATCTCCATTGTCTGGGGAGAGGGTCGACCTTTCTGTGGTGACTGGAATATTATTGGGCCTGTCTAGCTTCACTCTGATACTTCTGTCAGCACCTGAACCAGGTGTGTGTGTGTGACGCTGACAGAGGGGGCGTGTCTACAGCGCCGGACTAAGAATCACTCCGCCGTGGTGAAAGCGGTCTCTACAGTCTTTTCCTTCACATAGAGGTCTGGAACAACTTCACACTGAAGTGGGTGCGTGAGTGGATTTCGTAGCGTGGCTCAAGCATTTTAACCAGATTTAGAAATCCTTTGTTTTCTACACCGGAGTGTCCCCGTCGCTGACAGACGGGATGGTGTCTCTTCATGTGTGTGGACATGCCGATGTTTTGCCGTTGTCGTGTCTCTCTTTAAATAACGCCTACATACCGTAACGGTTTCGTCCACCACCCTCATCCGTCATTATACGTTACAGGGAAGACAAAATGTCCCCAAACTTGCGACTTAAATGACGCCGCGGCTTCTGACGTTCCTCCGCTCGCCATGACTTCACCGTTAAATGCTTCTAAGCTGCTCCGTTCACGTGAACACACTACTGCTTTATATCTGTTCACTGACACTCTGCATTGATATTCGGGGACTTGTTACTTGAAAAGGAACAGCAACAGTAGAACTTTATTACACACTATGATGATTACGCTGTAAAAAAAAAAAAAAGGAAAAAAATACTCGATTGATCCGCGGTTCACGAGTGATCCGAACCGTGAGGGGTGATCCGAACGGATCACGAATCGATCCGTGATCCGTGACACCACTAGTACAGTGGGTTTGCAAAAATGTCCCTATGAGAGCGATGAGTGTCTTTGGGTAGTAATCTTGACTCAACATGTCCACCTATGTCTCTCCTTCTGTCTCGTGAGGGGTCCTCAGACATTGGCTTTGTTCCAAACAACAACATGTGTGGTTAGAGGTATTGCTGTGCAACTCTGACATTTTGATACATGTTAACTCCAGATCATATATGATACATGTTAACTCCACATCATATATGATACATGTTAACTCCACATCATATATGATACATGTTAACTCCACATCATATATGATACATGTTAACTCCACATCATATATGATACATGTTAACTCCAGATCATATATGATACATGTTAACTCCACATCATATATGATACATGTTAACTCCACATCATATATGATACATGTTAACTCCACATCCAGAAACTAATCTTGGTTGGTCCCAAAAATGTGTACACTGTAACTGTTAAGATTGCAGCAGTTCAGTATTGATTGGCAATTGCCAACAAATTAATTCTATGCTTTGGAATAAAAAAAAATCTAGAACAGTTTAAATCCTGGTTGACAGTTTACCGCCATGTCAAAAATGTTGTCACTCCATCATCTTATCCCATTAGACATTTGTGTGGAATTGTCATAATTAGATGAATTCTTGAGTTATGGAGAAATATTCCTGAGATATCGTCTACATGCACACAACCTGGCCACAGCCGTGCTGTGAGGATGCATACAAATGAAATACTGTCGGTTTTTGATATAGACACATCTCTAGCCTACTTAACTCAACGGCCTGGGAACTTGTAAGAAGAACGCACGCACGCACGCACACACAGTTGTACCTAGAGCGGCTGCCACTGAAGGAGCTGCGCTGGGAGGAGTGGCTGGAGTAGGAGGTGAACGAGGAGGAGCGGCTGCGGGAGCGAGATGACCCAGAACCTGTATAGGATGAAGAGCGAGACGAAGACCTGCGACAAACCGACAAAGCACAAGTAGTTAAGATCAATGTACGACTTAGTTAGACTCAACAGACCTGCAAACTCCAACACAAATAAGTTTCATTGAATGTACTTTTGTATTCACGATGCATAATAAGCTGGCACTTAAGAGAAGCACAAAAGTATTAGCAACAAAATATACTTGAAGTACCAAACATTTCATTATGTTTTAAGTGAGCATATACCCGACTTAAGGAACAGTGGTTCCTATTGAACAGCTAGACTCTGGATGCCCGCCAAGTCTTAAAAATGATCTGAAACGTGCACACATTCCCACAAGTTTCACTCTTCAGACAGATCAGGGAGAGAAATGTGTGTTCATTCATACAAACTTACTTTTGGCCATAAGAGCCTGAAGTGACTGAGCAGAACTTTCACTGTACAATGTTCCACATCTTACATTCCAGACTGAATTCACCTTAATTTTTCAGCCGAAATGTTTGGGGTTTTTCCGCAGCAGCACAACATGAAAGCTGCTTGTTCACCAAACATGACCACACAGGATATCCCGAGTTAAAGGAGGAGTTCCTACCTGGAGGAGTTGGACAGAGAGACGGAGGAGCCCGAGGGCCGATGCCGGCGGCGCCCTCGCGGTGGGGAACCCAGCCCGGAGCGTCTCCTGGGGGATTTGGACCGACGCCAGGGGTCCTTCCACTCATCTGGTCGCCTCATTAGTGGAACATCCTCCTTCTTGGAGGGAGGCTCCATCGGCCTGCTGCGAAGATTGAAAAAATGAGCAATGGCTGGTTAGGTACAAGCGTCAGTTTAGCTGCTGGGCTACAAACGACAAACAGTTAGGGCCGGTTCAGGTTCATAGTTGGGGCCGGTTCAGGTTCATAGTTGGGGCTGGATCAGGTTTACAGTTAGGGCTGGATCAGGTTTACAGTTGGGGCCGGTTCAGGTTCATAGTTGGGGCCGGATCAGGTTCACAGTTGGGGCCGGTTCAGGTTCATAGTTGGGGCCGGATCAGGTTCACAGTTGGGGCCGGTTCAGGTTCATAGTTGGGGCCGGTTCAGGTTCATAGTTGGGGCCGGTTCAGGTTTGCCTTGAACCAGCCCTCCATATGCTGCTATAGGCCTAGACTGCCGGAAGACTTCCTAGGATACACTGAGCTCCTCTCTCCATCTGTATGCATTCATGTCCCAGTAACGGATGTTTTCCATGGATCGTGGTTATGCCCTGACTGACACCCACTGCTACCATTATTATTAGTGGCAAATATTTTACTGCTACTATTAATGATTTTATTATCATCATATATCCACTGCTGCTGCTTTCATCATTAGTGATCATTTTTCAATAGTGCTGGGTAAGTTAACTCGTTAATTTCGCGTTAACGCATTCATTAATTAACGCCGACAATTATTTTATCACGCGGTAACGCATTTTTTTCATTTATTATATATATATTTTTTTTTAATTGAAAGACAAGAGACAATACATATACATAACAAGAGGATGACAAGAACAGTGGGATAAAAGCCAGCAAACATCCTATAGTCAGACTGTCTCATGTTCATCGTTTTGTATTAGAGATATGATGTCCCTTCAGGGTTGCCGTAGAGAAAAGGCGACTTCCGCTGCTCTCCCTGGAGACTACTGGACATCGCTGGTAAAGTCAGCAGACACTTACATGTTAGTGCACCTATATGCTGACATTCACCGTAAACGCATTTAAACGCCACAGATCGGGAGCGAGCGAAGGACTTTGGAAGTTAGCGGAAACATTAAGAAGAAGAAAGAAGAAACATTCCTTTATTAGTCCACAGTGGGGAAATTATTCTCTGCATGTGACCCATCCCTGTATATATAGGGAGCAGTGGGCTGCCAATGACAGGCACCCGGGGAGCAGTTAGGGGTTCAGTGTCTTGCTCAGGGACACTTCGACACAGGACACAGCCGAGGATCGAACCGGTGACCAACCCTCTCTACCCAGTAAGCCACGGTCGCCAACATCCGGTTTCTTCACGAACATCCGGTTTTCAGAATAAGATGCCAACAAAGTATGAATTATATTCACATTAAGTATGAAACATGCTACCTGCATCTCGTGAACCAAATGTTATTGCCCTTTTGTTCATATAGCAGTACTTTTAAAATAAAAGTGTGCAATACACTACTTTTGAATTCATTATTGAACTTTGCCATAACAATGCGATTAATCACAAAACATCCATGAGATTAATCACAATTAAATATTTTAATCGTTGCCCAGCACTATTTTTCAATTACTGTTTCTGCTGTAAGTGCTACTCTTGTTAATACTACCATTACATGTAGAATTTCTGTCAAATGGATTGATGTCGTAATTTCAATATGTTGTTCATTCTGTAGACAACATCTATTGCAGAATTGACATCCATCCCTCCTCAGTTCTTCCTGAGGTTTCTTCCATATACTTAACCTCACCTGATCACAGAGATATAATTCCTCAGATTTTTTGAATATTCATCCGTATATATTTTACATTATTATCTTCTCTGTAATTGTCTTTTTTGTTGAGAGTAATGAGGCAGTGATTTTACACTCACAGGCATAGCGTGGCTATTTACCATGAGTGAAACGTGTGCTGCTTAAACACTTGCGTGAGGCTTTGCTGTTTGGCATACACAACAGCTTGTTTTTCCTCCTACAGAAGCCTGTCATATGATTTTGCATGTTAGGCGTACTGATGGATTTTTTGTTTTTCTATTACTCCATAAAATTCAAAACATGCACATTTGGAAACAGATATGTAAAAGAGCTGTAGAGTCATTCTGCATTCTGCAGTGGGATTCAGGGCGTGAATTGCAACTGTGGATAGTTTTGGTCCACTTCTAAAGCTAATGATCTCCCATAAAATGTGACTTTAATACAGTGTGTAAAAGCAGTCAGACCAAAGCGAGTAGTAGGCCATCAAGCCACCTGTTGCATGGTGAATTCTCCGACTCTCAATAAGGAAATTTGTGCTGTGATGCTGAAGATTGGATTGCAATGCAACACATTGATATTTTTCCACCACCAACCAAGACAAACGAAACTGCCCAAAATGCATGTGGATAGAAACAAAAAGGACTGCAAAGTCGGGGTGGGCAATGTGGATATTGATTCATCGTAATGAACATAAACAAACGGCCAGCTGTGAGCAGTCAGGACACGGGTTGCAGACAGACCACAGAACTCCAGGCTCGGGTCGCACCACCCATCTCAAGTGTGATCAGACAAGTGAAGCTCCACAGCTCCAGATGGGTGGGACTCGTCAGGTTCAAGTAGGGCTTTCATCCTTTTGCTGGCACTGTATAACCTGGATAATTGCTAGTCTTCTTTCCGCGCCGACGCCGTGGGTCGGGACGTTATCGGCGGTAGGGATGGGTATCGCTGGGATTTTATCGATACTAGCTTCTACTGTTTAACAGACAAATCAATAATCTTACTTTGTGTTTCATCATGTGACCCAACCCAAGAGAAAAGGTTTAAAAGCAGCAAACTGCTGATATGATACGTCACATATACACATGGGGGGTGATTTGCAAAAAACACTGGATAATTCCCAGCTAAGACTTTTCAAATCAACATATATGGGATTTTCCCTGGTACAGAGGCCGATGTTTATTTTTGCAAAACAAGTTAACCTTCAAGGGTGTATCTAAATATTTGTTGGAGGAAATGAACCAAGATTGCATGTGCTGTGTTAGGATATACACGGCAGCGGAGCACCGGTGGGTTTAGCTGCCGTGTATGTGTAATGACAGCAGCACGGTCTAGTGTCTGCTCTCTGAACTGCTACAGTCAGGTGGACAAGTGAAGCGATGACAACGCTGTTGGTTGTAGGCTGGGAATCACCAAAGACCCCACGTTACGATATTATCACCATAATTGAGTCATGAACTGATCTTATTGCGATTCTAAACATTTTGCTCCAACATATATTACCTGCTAATTAATTGCAGGTAAGTTTACACTGCAAATTATGACGTTTGTAAACTCCTGTTCTCATAAAACGCCTCATAAAATAAAGTTTTCACTCTGGTCATCTCACTTCAGCCATTTTTATGGCAGCAAAACGGTTTTGAGAGTCAAGCAGACAGACTGACCAACACCGTCATGAACGCTGTATCATGACAAACTGAAGTGTTTGTATTTCAGTCGATATCGTCCAATCCCGCTGGCTTTGACCGAACCAGGAAAACCTCAGCACCCTCCAGTGAACTGGAAAAGCCTTTGTTAAGTAATTGTCAATTATATCAGAGGAAATATCAGTTTCACTTTTTCACAATTACTAACCTCTGTGGGAGAAAAACATGTGTGTCTTGAAATATATTTGTGTAAAATCAATCATATCCATAATTTGAAATGTATCCATGCACATCTACATTCATACTGTGATATTGGCCGTATCATTGCCATATGTTCTTCACGTCACTGAAACAGGGAGTCTCATATAGCGGCCATGGAGCCCGGGTGACGACAGAGGCCGATGACGTAGATAAACAAGTAGGGCAAGAGTTCTAACGCAGGGGACGAACGGGAGCCGGTCGCTGTGACGGCCAGAGGTGGAATCAGGAGAAGACGAGTGGGGAAGCAGACTGTGGTAAATCAAAAAAACCTCTTATGACATGGCCGAGGGGCACAGTGTAACTTGTCGAGGTGAAAGTTCAGAGGAGGACATTGTGTGCACACGCACAACGTGACTCAAGAAGAGACTTCACTGTACACACAAAACAACACGTCTCAATCAATAAAAACTCGCAGTCGTGGCATTATGCCAATGTGAAGAGTGATTCACGTGGATTCAAAAAGTGACTGATACATTTTTGGAAAAGCAACAGATTAATATTTAAAGAAAGTGTTACACTAGAGAATGGAATTTGTGATGTCCGTGTTGATACTAGCTCAGCCCGAGGGGACATTAGGGTTGGGTATCGTTTGGGTTTTATCCGATACCGGTGCCTAAATCGATACTTTTTTCTTCAAATTGAACAATATATTAACTGTTTAAAGTATACTACAAATATAAATAAATACAAAACACTTGGCTTCAAACTACAGCTTCAAACTTTTTAACTATGAACAATATGTTAACTGTATACTTAAATAAATATAAAACGCACACACACTCTGTACACACACTACAGCTTCAAACTTCAGCAATTATTTTGCAGAAATATGAGCATATTTTCCATCTCTGGCAAAACACAACACGGCTCATGACTTATTTTATTTTACCAGTTGGTGGCGGTAATGCGCCAATTCGTCATTTGCCCAACCCTAGGGGACATACTGGTATGTCTTGGTTTACTATGAAACAGAAACTGCCTTTGGATTATGTGCGGCATAAACTGTTTGAAGCTTAGTATCACAGGTAATAAAAAACACCCACATCAATGTGGAACAGGGAAACATACTTGGAATAATATAGTCTTCTACTTAAGCACAATGAAAGAGTGGCTGTCCTCCAGTGTACATAACAGGCACATATCCCCCAGCCAATGAGAAATTCCGCAGGAGTGATGCAAGAGCAAATGAGTGATGTCAGAGCTAAAAATAGAATCACAACACGGGAGCTATTTTTAGCTCTCACGTACATTTTCTTATCAACAGAACAGTTCCTTTGAGGAAGGAATGAAAAAAGGAAGTGGTGCCAATAAACCTATCAGACCCACAGAGTACAACAGGTAATAGGATGTTTGCAGAGCTTTTGTAGGTTTAGTGACTCTGCCGGAGGAGCCTTCTGGAGAAAGAAGGCTTTAACCTGTTGAACTTCCTCTGTACCCAACGTCACGGTTTGTTCTGTACTATAGAGCAGGTGTTTAAAAACACACAGAGTGACATTTAACACCAACCATCTTGCATTAATACGTTTTTAAATGTGAAATACAAAACTTTTTATGGTCTTAAAATAAATGTAATTACACATGTGGTAAGGAAACATCTTTTGACTAAACCGATTCTTATTCAGTATTGGTAGCTAAACTGATACTTTACATTTATGGTTAACTCTTTAAATCAACAAGACCAGCTTTTGATGAATTCATTATTCTGGCGAGGCACAGGTGTTGCACAAATATAATTAGTATGCATATCAATTATTACTGCTAAGTAACAATAAGAGAAAATACAGAACTTCTCCATACTATTAAACCAAATATTAGGTAATGTTCCAATACTGTGTTGCCGTAAAGTAACTTCTCCACAAAAATAACGCTCAATATGTATTTCTACATTTTCCAAGTACTAAGTGCCGATAGGTCCAACCATGTAAATCTCAGAGAACTCAGCATTCCCCCACAAATGAGTTGTTCAACCTGGAAGGAGTTCTACGGTAATATTGCCCAAGTTCTGTACGTAACTCATCAGTGAACAATAGCTAAAGACGGGTGTTTGCTTGGAGTTGTTGACAAAAGAAGTTCCACATAACCAGATAATAACCAGAAACCAAGAATGTGTTTTCAGTCATAATCTGGTGGGAAGGTTCCTACGGTTTCCATTGACTTTACAGAGGACTTGAAAGAATGCAGACCGAGTTGGAGTATTGTTTCGGCACATTGAGAGGAATACCTTTTAGCACTAAGTGGATTTTCTAATTACCAATTTTCATGTCTTTTGTGACAGGGAAAAGCAAACAGTAAATATAAAACCAAGTCTCTCAAGATGGCCCAGTAAACAAGACAATGTTGGTGCATGAGCTGCATTTTGTGGAACCTGGTTTTGGAACCGTGGCAGTCACACAATAAAAACAGTATGTGAAGATATCCAACTTCAGAACGTCAACAACACTGTGGCTATCCATTTCATATTGCTGGAAGATTTTAGACCATTGCTGACAATGTTGCAAATCAATGTGCGCAGCTGATTTATGTTAATACTGGAATTTTTCATAACGTTATCATTGAGACGAGGATCGTTGACTCGCCAGGTGAAGCCCACTAGACTCCTGTACAACAGAAGGTCTATTACATCGTGTCATTGGGGTCAGCTGTTTCATCATATAGTCGGCTCAATGCAGACGCAATAAGCAGAATAGCTGACTACACAGCAATACAATAGGAAGACAGACACCCGTTCTTTCGAAAAACGTGCAGAAATAAAAAACTGATACTCAACAGCAAACATTTACAACTTTCTTCTTCTAAAAGAACTCACCAAACTTTACAACACTTCACTGAAACCCAGGATGTGGGAACATCAGTGGCGGGCCGTGCATTTTATACCTGGGCCTTCACTGCTGTCCTGCAGCTGAAATACCACCTTATAACCACATTGTGGTGCCACAGCTCATGTTTAAGGCTGTAACTATGTACGTCTTCGTATTAAACCTTTCGGTACGAGTCATTTGAATAACGCTCGAGCATTTAAAGAATGCAAAAGCCTAAATTCAGGAAAATATAATGTTCTCAGCTGGTCTGGCTGTGGGATCCACCGTCATTCCTTAATGACAAGCCGCGACCCAAAGAGAGTGACATTCTACTTTCACAACATGAACGTTGAACGCACCTCTCTGCAGAGTCTTTCCTCCTCTCAGCACCTTGTGTCATGGTGCAGCTCAACTCAGTCAAAATGCATTTTGATGGTTGACCTAAAACACGTGATGTGATTCACTACCCATCAGCCTCAGCTGGGCTGTTAAATTTCGTGATAGTCACGTGCTTGCCCACTGACCAATCACAGCACACTGCACCTCGCGGGAAAGCTACAGACGAACACTGAGCTGCACGTAATGCTGACGTCATTATAGGCGGCTAGCGGCCGCTAACACGTCAAAGAATACGCCCAACATGTCAAACTAAAGATCTGATTGGTTGAACACTGACAATCAACAATATCGTCCCCATGTACTTTAATCTGCACTGGCTGCAGGTGAGTCTGCAGGCACCTGGCATAGACACACAGAGGTGAGATCTGAAAGCAACTGAGGAAGACAGTAGCTGTGCAATGAGAAAATAAGATAATGAGAAAAATATTTTTATAAATTATAATACATTTAAGAATTTTTTTTTTTTTTTTTTTTAAATATAAATAGCTTTGTGATTCTGTTTAGGCCAGCAGGGAAGGCCTTGCAGGCCCTGACGGCCCGCCACTGGGGAACATTAATGCAACAAGCTCACAGAGCTCAGAGAACAACCTGCTGCTCAACATCCCAGGCCAGGAGGCTCTAAAGTAGATGATTAGAACCGCCCAGAACATCATTTGTACTATCTACTGAGCATCAGTGATGTTGGTGACAGGAGGAGCCTGTGAAGAACTGAAGGGATATTTAAATACAAAACCCACCCCTCAACCACCTGTTCACCCTGCTGCTGTCTGGAAAGAGATACACAAGCTGTCTGCAGCAGACTTCACAACAGTTTCTTTCCTCAGGCTCTGAGATAGGGCTGGGCGGTGCTAGGAGTGCTACAGACGGAGCTAGTTGTCTTACCTGTATTGCGAGGGAACCCTACTCATGGTTTACTTTTTAACTTTATAACAATTATTATAACAATTAACAACCCACAACTAATGCTCTTTAACAGGGCAAAACACCACGACTCAACAGTTTGTGACAGATAAACAATTTGTAGCACTAATAATTGTACATTTATCAAATTTCTCCGCCGAACTGCATGCTGGGTAAAGCATGCAAATCAGAGGTGAAGGAAACAGGAAGTGACGGAAGACACGCCACACAAGCAGCTGTTCACCACCGGTTGACCAGCCATTCTAGTGTTAGTTTACGATGTTAATTAATGAATGCATGAAGCCAGTGGCGGGCCGCTCAGTGTCCATGTACAGGCTCTGCCGCGAGGTGCAGAGTGTGCTGTGATTGTTCAGTGGGCGAGCACGTGACTATCGTTAAATGAAACTTAACAGCCAGCAGAGGCTGATGGGTAGTGAATCACGTCACATGATGCGGTTCAGCCAATCAAAATGCATTCTGACTGAGTTGAGCTGCACCATGATAGAGGGTGCTGAGCCGAGGAATGACTGCAGAGCAGTACGTTCAACGTTCAAGTTGTGAAAGTAAAATCTTATGATACTCTTTGGGTCGTGGCTTGTCATGTTTCTTCCATCTAAGAAACATCAGTAAACTGAGATCTGTAGTATCAACACCTGATTTAGAGATGATCATACACACATTTATCTCTTCACGCATTGACTACTGTAACTCACTTTTCACATCACTCAGTGTATCTGCTCTTAACCGTCTGCAGGTCATCCAAAACGCTGCCGCCAGATTACTCACCAGGACAAATCGATGGTCTCACATCACCACCGTACTCCGATCTCTCCACTGGCTCCCTGTAGCATCTAGGATACATTTCAAAATTCTCACCATCACTTACAGAGCACTTCATGGTCAGGCTCCGGCTTATGTAGCTGATCTACTTCGCCCCTATTCACCCGCCCGCACTCTCAGGTCAAACGCTCGAGATCTTCTGTCAGTCCCACGCACACGATTTAAGACCCGTGGTGACCGAGCCTTTGAGGCAGTGGCCCCGAGGCTCTGGAATGATCTGCCTGCAACTCTGCGCCTCATAGATACTGTGGATACTTTTAAAAGCCAGCTTAAAACCCACCTGTTTAGCCTGGCGTTTGTGTAAAAGTAAACCCATGTCCTAGACCTGCTCTTAAAATATGTTTTACATTATTATTTTATTTTTTATTTTATTTTTTAATTTTCTCTGTGTAGATAATTTATTGACCCTAGGGTCACATTGTGTTTTTTATGCTTTTAAATGTCTGCTCTGTTAAGCACTTTGTGATACTACTGTCTGTGAAAAGCGCTATATGAATAAAAGGCATTCATTCATTCATTCATTAAGGAATGACAGTGGATCCCACAGCCAGACCATCTGAGAACATTATATTTTCCTGAATTTAGGCTTTTGCATTTTCTAAATGCTCTAGCATTATTCAAACGACTTGTACATAGTTACAGCCTTAAAAACAAATAGAAGCTGTGGCGCCATAATGTGGCTATAAGGTGGTATTTCAGCTGCAGGTATAAAATGCATGGCCCGCCACTGCATTAAGGCGGAAAAAAAATACCGTGAAACCGGTAGTCTTAAATAATACCGTGATGTGGATTTTTGGTCATACCACCCAGCCCTACTCTGAGACTCCTAAATTCATCCTCCACCCTCCACATATAGTTTTTGTTGTTTGTTTTCTTTCCTATGTAGCACATTGGGACTACAATCTACATTTTATAACACTACTCGTCCAGACAGCCTTTGTAGTACTGATTGCTTAAACATCCAACGGAAATGATCACTAATGGTTTCACACATTCCCTTCTTCTATTCTTCAACCTCTCACTGGCACTCACACTACCACTCATCATTGGATCTCTGGAGCAGATCTCAGATGGCTACACACAATCTAGGTCAACAAACTTAACTTCTTCAACATGTGCAGACTTCCTTTCTAACCTAAAACAGAATGAGTGCCTCGCAGTGATATGCCTCTGCCAACCAGTCACGTCTACATCCATGTATGCCATCATTGTATTCATTCTAACAGACATTTGTGTGAAAAAATCTCATGATTATCATATTCATTCTTGAGTAGTGGCCAAAAATGTGTTGTGTGAGGTAACAGTGACCTCGACCATTGACCACCAAATTTGAATCAGTTCATCCTCGAGTCTGGGTGAACATTTGTGTCGAATGTGAAAACAAGGTTCTGCTGGCTCTCCTGAGCCATCGTGCTCATGAGTGTGGACTGAACAGGACCCAGCAGACACCTTAACGCTGCCATCCCTGATGTGTGATGAACAGCGTTTTGTGATATCGGCTCTTTGTAGTTGCTGCCTTTTGTATTTCTGTTCCGTCTTTGAAAGTGAGTTCTATATGTTGTTCGTAGATGTTTGAAAAGGAAGAAATACATAATTTATACAATGAACAAACGTTTTCATTGTGACGGACAAAGGAAACAAAACCACCTATGGTAGTGATCAGACTTTGACCAATAACCAGGCTGATATTTCAGCATTAGTTTGACAAAAAGATTGTTAAACTGTGAAATGTTAGTAATTAGTAGCGTATGTATCTTGTTCACAATCCTTAAAATAAAAAGGGCTTTAAGGGATCCGAATCACATTGCCCATCACTGACATGTTGTTAAGCAACCAACACTGATCCCAGTATGGACTGGGCTGTGATAGTGGTGCATGTATGTCTGCGTCCATTATACCCAACAATCACAAAGACATAACTGTGACAAATAAAACATAAGGGCCCAAGGACTGGGTTTTACTGTCCTCACTCCTTCCTGGTGTATCAGGACATGACAGCAAATGTTTTTGTAAAATAAAACAATCAATCTCAAGCCAACTGAAAATCCACTCACTTTGGTGGCAGGCTGAGGGGAGAGCGTGGTTTCAGCTTGTCCTCGTCTTTTTTCTCCCTGGCTTCTCGAGGGGGACGCATCCTCGGCCTCTCCTTCTCGTCCCGCTTCATCCGGTCCCTCTCCCACTCCTCTTTCCGCCGCATCCTCTCCTTCTCCCGCTCCCGCTCTCTCTCCCTCTCCCTCTGCCGGCGCTCCCTCTCCCGGTGATCTCGCTCCCTCTCTCGGTCCCGGGGCCGCTCCCGAGGGTCCCGCTCCCGTTCACGCTCCTGTCCAGAGGGATATGTTCAGTTTTGTTGGTGGTAATTATTTCGTTCCCATTCAATTCGTATGACTCACAAATATATAGTTTCATTCCTAATTAGAAACAAAACAAAAAAACCTGGAAATTGTAGTTTTCAGCGTCACTCCAACAGGAGTAATAGTGAATTCATGTTGTCTGTATAACTGTCCTCGTGTCTTTGTGCTGTCCACTACCACTCATCTGTTCTTCCCTGTTTGGACCTCATGCTTTGGCTGTTTTGCTTGACTTTGTGCTGGTGAAGGACCCACTTTGGGGATGAAAAGCTTAACGTTAGAGAGAACACTGTGAGCAGACTGTGGAGGATACTCACAGGGTAGTGGTAAGGAAGCGGCGCTTCTGTGTACTGCACTCTGAAGTTTTCATACTGGCCACCTCGCCAGAGGGCATCCATTTCATAGTCATAGTATGGATCAGCATATTGGTCACTGTGGAGGGAAGCACGTTTGAATTCTACGGTACCTCATAAAAGTTACTTACAGGTGTATTCAGCACACAGGGCATGGCCAGTTTGGTAATACTTCTCAACGGGTGGGCTGGCTCAAGATCGGTGCGCAGTGACCGGCTCTAGTTTGGCGTGCAGCCCCGGACGTGTCAGCTCGACACCACCCTCACCCGACTTCGCCGCTGTTTTTTACCGTAGGCCTATATTATTTAAATGTGTTCATCACTTAAGTGTTGCAACTGCAAAAAGTAGCCTAACTAGCAACTAACAACAAATAAACGTAGTGAAGTTAAAAGTAGATGCAATGTTTCCCTATGAGATACAGTGGACTACAGGTAGAAAGTTACATAACATGGAGTGGGTAGGTTTAACGCTTGTTAAAGTAAAAAGGCTCTGTCAGAATGCAATAATTGTCAACAATCGGTCAGTTATAGGTCCTTGTCCAGAGGGACAGGGTACGCTGATCAGGGACCTCTGGTCTACACTACGGCCTGGTTAGGAGTTGTGTGAAGGCGGTCTACTTACGCATAAACAGGATCTCTGAAGTCCATTTCACTGAAAGTAGGAAACAGATTAACATCAATAATGAATTATTAATCATATCTGGTACATTTACTACACACTAATTGTGAGTATGCGTTTGTGTTTTGCTGCAACATTAGAAAGTAAAAGCTGTTCTTACGGGTAGGAAAGAAATGTCCCTTACTAGAAATACTTAAATGGAGATTTCATTAAAGAACAGCAGTATTTACAGATAGACTGGGCTGATGTGACTAGTATGGAGAGGATAACACAATACAAAAACACAACTAATGACAAAGGCACAGAGTTGATCAAAAAATGAATAATACAAATCTTTCAGGGAGCATCAGAGATTCTTCCTGTGAGAGCTGCAGCTTCAATGATTCTGTAGTGCGTCTGTCATCTCACCAAGCTTTACTAAAATCATGCAAGTCAACTAAAGGTAACAGAAAACAAAGCTGTGCACAATGCATCTACTGAACAATCAATGTGGCATTACTCTCTGATGATGCGGTAGCTGCGTTCTCTGAGGAAGTCATTCTCTTTGTCAAACTCTCTGTCGTCCTCTCCGATGGTCACATTAAAACGCTTCTCCTCAAAGTCCGGCTCCTGCTCCTTCCGGATGGTGGCCTTCTTCAGCACCTACGGGACACGCAACAGCTTGATGAAGCCACCGCTATCAATGACGGTAAACGGGAAGTTTAGCAAGTTGGCTTACGTCTGCAAGTTTTACATTGACGTGACGATAGGCAACACGTCTGTGGCTGCTGTTCTCGTTCATGGATCTGTTGCTCTACATGTTGTGTAATGCTAGTCCCATGTTCTACATGAGAACCTTCTGTGACAAGGTGAAGATCAAAACCCATGTGGCTTACAAAATAGGCTTCAGGGAATATCTTAGCTTTCCAAACAGATAGTAGTGCAATAAAACAGATATACCTTGCATTACAACTGTGTCTGGAGTGTCAACAAACAGTCAGTTCGTTTACACACTCACAGCAGCATGACAGCTGCTCATTTTGGTTTGCGTGAGAAGCAGTGGAAGCGTTTACCTCTTTGGCGTGCCTTAGACCTCGCTCCCAGGCACTCTCTACAGGAGGCTCCACTGGAGGTGGTGGTGGAGGGAGCTCCTCTACTGCAGGTCCAGCCTAAAACAGCAACGCATGAATTCACTAGATTCCCTATATTACACACATGCTCACAGAGAGATGCAGAGGTCCAGCGATGCCATCAGTAGAATTGCAGACTGAGTGGATTCAGCTCCTGAGCATTTGTTTTTATCTGGACTCATGTAGTGTAACACTGTGACAGTATTGTACACCTACCCAGGGATTATTGGGTATGAGTGGGTGAGGTCCTCCAGGAGGCGCTCCGTTAGGGGAGAAGGGGTCCGGCTTACTGATGAGGGAATAGTTCCCTTTGTCATTGACTCCGGGGTGGATGAACCTACAGTTCATACCCCAAGTGCAATTTCCTGCAGAAGACAAAATGTTACAGTATAGTTTAAAAATGATTTGCAGGCAGTTGATGACATAGGCACAGTTACCCAGAGAGAATAACAAATATGTATTATTTGTGTTACTTTCTTGGGTTAACACACAAAATGAGGGGAAGACATTTTCATTACTGCTAATCCTAAATGTTATCAACAAGACTTGGAACGTTCCCAGGAGGGGCCGGCCTGCCAAAATTACTCCAAGAGCACATCCAGGAGGTCATAAAGGAGCCCAGAACAACATCTAAAGAACTGCAGGCCTCGCCTGCTCAGTTAAGGTCAGTGTTCATGATTCAACAATAAGAAAGACGGCATCCATGAGAGAGAGTCAAGGCAAAAGCCTCTGCTGAGCAAAAAGAACACAAAGGCTCGTCTCACATTTGCCAAAAACATCTTGATGATCCCCAAAACTTTTGGGCAAACATTCTGTGGACTGACGAGACAAAAGTTGTGCGTCCCGTTACATTTGGCGTGAAACTAACTCAGCATTTCATAAAAACACCATCATACCAGCAGTCAAACATGGTGGTGGTAGTGTGATGGTCCTGGACGACTTGTCATAATTGATGGAAGCATGAATTCTGCTCTCTACCAGAAAACCCTGAAGGAGAATGTCCGGCCATCAGTTGGTGACCTCAAGCTCAAGCGCAGTTGTGTTATGCAGCAGGACAATGATCCCAAACACCAGCAGGTCCACCCCTGAACTGCTCAACAGAAGCACAGTGAAGGTTCTGGAGTGGCCTCGTCAAAGTCCGGACTTAAATCTGATTGAGATGCTGTGGCATGACCTCAAACAAGCCGTTTCTGCTCGAAAACCATCCGATGAGGCTGAATTAAAACAAGTCTGCAAAGAAGAGTGGCCAGAACTCCTCCACAGCGATGTGAAGGACTCACTGACAGTTATCGCAAAGGCTTGATTGCAGTTGTTGCCGCCAAGGGTGGTACAACCAGTTATTAGGTTTAGGGGGCAGTTACTGTTTCACACAGGGCCAGGTAGGTCTGGATAGCTTTTCCCTCTTGATAAATGAAATCATCATTTAAGAACTGCATTTTGTATTTACTCGGGTTATCTTTGTCTAATATTAAAATGTGTTTGATGATCCGAAACATTTAAGTGTGACAAATATGCAAAGAAATCAGGAAGGGGTCAAATACGTTTTCACAGCACATATATACATACATACATACATACATACATACATACATACATACATACATACATACATACATACCGGTACACAGTATATACACACACAGTGTGTTATGCAAGACATTTTACTGTTTAAATATAAACTAATCAGTGCACTCTGGTGGACAATCTTTGTAATGGCTGCACTAATTATGTGCAAGTTGTTGTTACGCACCGGGTTACATAAACAAATGCAACGATACATTTGTCATAAGCTCAAAGAGGCAGACAACATCCGCCTTGCTGGGGCGAGAGCTGCTCTTCACCACCTACCTTTGATGAAGAACCTGCAGATGGGACGCGGTCGGATCTTTCTGTCTGAGGGATCTTTGACCTCCCCCTCCTCCAGGTCATCGTCCTGCCCACACATTCAAAAGGGAAGTCATGACATCTTAGAGCACCTCATTGTATCCTACCAAGACATCACGCTAAAAAATAAGCTATTATGAGAGCGTCTTTTTTAAATGCCATGTCAAAAAAACAGTTGAAACAACAATCTGTTGCAGGGTTGCATTGCATTTAGCACTATTCATTATACCCGACATAAAACGCATGAGCAAGGACACTTTCAGAAATGAAAGGATGAACCAGCCTGTACCTTTGAATCAGGAACCATAACCAGTATGTGGCACTGCGCTGTCACACATCATCACAGGTGAAATAAAGATGGAAGCACAAAGCTACGGTAATTCTTAACTCTACTCGGTCTACTAGTCAACATCAGAGAAGAGCAGAATCTGATCCGAGTGTGCAGGCGGTCGTTTCCAAGTACGGTTTTGGCAGATTCTAAACATTTGAGATTGCAAAACAAGTTACTTGCCAACGTGTTTTACTAGCAAGCTGCCACAAGACACTCTTGCATCCAGATGTCAGAGTCTCGTCTTCATCAGAGTTAAAGAAAAAGCTCCTTTTTTGAAAATACTGTTCCTCTGTAAAGAGCGACAATACCAATATTTAGGGAACATGTGACTCACATATTTCTTGACTATATATCTTATTGCTTAGCCGGGGCTCGAGCCTGACCTCGGAAACGGGACACTCCGTGAGCTGAGCCACAACGGCAGCAGAGTGTTTTACTCTGACACAACCAGCCAGGGGCTGTATATCTGACTGAGATCTCTCCCCCCATCTGTGTGTGCAAGAGTGCATTATATGTGGAAGAGATTAACATTAGTTGACCTACAGTGAGCCACTGGCCTGTACCTTTTGGTGACATAATTTTGGTGGTCATTTGTCATTATAATTCAAAGTATTGGATGTACTGTGAATGAAGTATTGGCCAAAATATAATTGCACCAGTTTGTAAATGAAGTTCAGTATGGACCAAATCCCAATACCTGTCATTTCACAATGAGTATTTGCTGGTGCGAGGTCTGATCCAATACTTGTATCAAAATAACAGCAGGATACAGCGGTGATTCAATATGTATCTGGCACACTAAAATAGGGGTAGCCCACTGACTTTGTCACACCTGTATTTCACAAGGTAATCCAAATACCAAATGTCAAAACTATAAAGTTCATATGGGTAAGAGGGTCAGCGCCAGCTAAAAATGAGAAGCTGCTACCGGATGTTTTGTAAGCTTTGCTAATGAGAAAGAGAAATCTAACGTTGACTGGTATTTTGCCAACCTGGACAACAGAATTCAGACTCACCTGCAACAGTGAAATACAACGTAGGCTGCAGAGCAGGAGAGCAGTGCTGCTTTGGAGCGGTTTCTAATACCTCTATTGTCAAGCCATAACTGCTATCTATACATTTAAAAGCTAATAGTTTTAAAATGTTGTACTAAACAAAAGAACAAATAGAATTCCACACGAGAGAGCAGTGACCGATACTTCTGAATATGACACTGATCAACATATAATCCAAACTATGATCACTTACATCAATCTCTCCTTCATCAATCTCTCCATCATCCTCATCCTTCTTCTTGTCTCTGAAGGAATCTCTGCGCATCCTCTCAGGCCCTTTGGAGTCACCCGACCTGTCCTTAGGAGATGGGGGGAGGATTGGTTTCTTCTCCTTCTTCTTATTGATTTTGTCTTGAGTCTCTTCCTCTTCCTGCACTTTTGTGTCTTCCTCATCTTCCTCTTCCTCGTGTGTAGGGATACTGGGCTCCTCTGGGACCTCCTCATCGTAATCAAGTTCATGCTCGTCCAGCTCCCGGGAAACAGACGCCGGGTCATCCTTCATCTGCCTCACCACAACAGCTCTCCTCCTTTCCTCTTGCTCAGCTCTCATCCCCTCTTCCTCCTCAGCCTTGCTTTTGTCTTCCTCCTCCTCCTCCTCAGCTGTCTCAGGATCTGCAGAGTCGTTCTTTCTGTAGTCCCCGTATCCTTCCTCCCCATCTTCTCCATCCTCTTCAGGAATGAAGCTATTGCCCTGTTCTGAGTCTGGAGACTGTGGGGTGTCAATGACTCCATCCTCTTGATCCTCTGCTTCCTTCTCATCCAACTGTTCCTTCTGCGGACCATCTTCATCCCCCTCCATAAGCACAATGGTCCCATCCTCCTGTCCCATCCCTTCTGTTTCTGCTACAGGCTCCTCGTCCTCTGCGTCAGAGACAAAGTCAGGGACCACCTCATCGTCTTCGTCCCTCTCCTCCTCTGATTCCGAATTTCTTCCTTGGCTCTCCAACACCTCCTCGACAAGCCCCCCATTCTCCTCTTCTTGGACTATCTCACTGTCAGAGATGAGCCCGTCCTCCTCTTCATCAGGGGAATCCAGCAGCTCACTGTCAGAAAGGCCTTTCTCCTCCTCCTCAGGAGACTGAGGGGACTGGGTAGGGCTTTCAGGAGTATCCATCAGGGAATATTCTGGTGTAAACACAACCGCAGTCTGTAAAAAACAAAAACAAACAGTCAACATGTAATATCCTAACTGGGCCCAACTTTTGATAGTAAACTTTTCTATGTTTCAAAATACATAATTCCATATCATATAATAGAATATGATTTCAGATCACTAATTAACCAATAAAGTTAACACACAAATCGGAGTATCCATAATTATTTTCTAACAGCAAAATACATACAAAATACTCGTATTATATTATAATACGAGTATTTACAGAGGTTTGGCATATGCGAGATTCTACATAATGAAGTAGACTAAAGTATTGGACTAAATAACGCAGCAGTGTACGACAGCAAACTAACTTAACAGTTTGTATTTGTGTGCTTTGGAATTTGCCTGAGCGAATTAAACCAGCCAGCTTGCTATCAAACTGGCTAACGTCATATCAATTGAGAGGACAAGAACTTTAATTTTAAAAACCTTTCATGCGACAGTGAGCCATAATAATATAGGTACAATTTTAATGAAAGTTAGATTCCAGTGCTGCTAATTTAACAGCAAAGGAACATCTTAGCAATAGCATGCTAGCTAACAACTAGCGTTAACGTTATCTGCAAATGGAAGGTGCTAAAAACCTCATGAAACGTTACTGCAGATGTCTCGCACGGGTTTCATGGTTCCATAAGAAAGTTGACGTTACCTACTAACGTGCACGTACTGACACAACATGTCCATGTTTGTAAATACGTAAGTTCAGCTGCGCCGTACAATGACTGGTATTAACGTTACACTTCTAATAACTGGGTCGCAACAAGGCCCATAACGTCAACGTCAACGCGGAGAGCTTGCTAACCACCGAGCACACTGCCCACACCGAGCGGCACGTCGTCCTAGAAGAATGTAAACAGCTGAACCGGTCATCCTTGGTGCAAAACGAACCGGACACCGCCACTTGAACAATGAGCGGTCATTGCAGCCCGCTCGTCTGTCTTTCGATAAAGAATGCATCCATCCCTGTAGCTAACTATAAGCTAAGCGCGCAGCTACACTCTGCTAGCTGCTAACAACCACACATGTATTCATTCACCTTGCCGACCTTGCTCTTCAAAGACAGCGCTGCTGCGGTCAGAACTGCCCTCTCCTGCTGATATTGTTTTTTTACAGCGTACAATAAATATTTAACGGGTTAATTTAACAGCTATGGTGGAGAAAATATTACAGTCCTCACGCCACAGCGAGAGCGGCCATTACCCCGACGTCATCAACATACGACAACCCATTAGGAAAAAACCCGGAAATGAATAAGGACCGATCTGAGCTCATGTGGGTCAGATTGTTGACCCTAGTAATGTCACACTAACGCTTCTGATCCCATTTCAACAGGACATGCTGCAGCGAATGCTGCGATGTAAGCAAGCGATTTTTCCAGGTTACTCTTTCCAGCTCAGAAATATCCCTCACGTATTGCAACCATTGGCTACCCCTGCAGAGGGAAAGTGTTGGGCCTCATCTGGTACAGTTTACAAACATGATGTACAGAACGGTCCAGACAACTGCCACGTGCTCTCTTCCAGCAGTACGCTAAATGAGCTCACCGCAGAGATAACTTGGTACAGCAGAAATATGTCGTTTTTAGTATATGTGCTGTCCAGATTTTATACAGTTTTTAGTATTTGGTAACGTGAAAAACCACAACCTTTGTCTAAAAGACTGCCAAAATCCCAGTCTTCTAACACAGCGATAAGAAATGGAAGGAGATTAAATCGTATACTACTTAGTAACTGTCCCATGCAGGTTATAATCCCTTTCTTCAACTGCTCATCAAAATCTTGATGTATCAAGATTACCTCTAAAATTTGACTGACAATTTTCTGACATGAATGTTTTTCAGTGTCTAACAATGCAGCATCATTTTGTCTTTAGTCCATGTTTCCATTTGAGCATAGTTATCCCTCATTTTATTTTGCTTTGTGTGTGTTAAATTTGAGAGCCTCTGTGTTGTCTTGTTAGTACTTGACAATGCTAAGAGTCTCGTGAATGATGATACTACTTACATTAATATTCTCACCTCTTTCATCGTTTGTGCACACATTGTAAAGGGTCAATATTGTATAACCTTATAAATGTAATCTAATATTCAGTTTTTAGGTTTACTTTGTAACAGCTGACTCTTGGGACTACAGATGAAAAATATAACTGGCGCATTTACAGCAATGTTTTTATTTATGTGCACTGTCCCTCATCAAATAAATAAAAAATAAATACAATTAGTATTGTGGAGAATTTCAGTATTAAACGCATTATAAGTAATGCTGCTCACACACCGGGCGCGTTTTTTGATTGACGCGCGTCGAGATTACATACAAAGTCTATGCACAGACGCGATGAGACTGGCGCGCCGCGATTTTTAATCTCATCGCGTCTGTGCATAGACTTTGTATGTAATCTTGACGCGCGTCAATCAAAAAACGCGCCCGGTGTGTGAGCAGCATAAGATTAAATAACCCCCCTAGTGATGAGTAGAAGTGTCACAATATAATAATATGTTAGTCACAATATGTTTACAATATGGAGGATGTGGTCAGTGGGGTGGAGTCAAGGAAAGATGTTTTTCAAGGAGCAAAGCTGTTTCGCTAAGGGATCGATCCAGGGAGGGGACAGAAGTCAAATGGAGCCAACCACAGACCGCCACGGAGGGTCATTCAGATGTTTTATGACTGTTTCGGACATTTCCGACATATAAGAGACTGTTCTGTAGAGAATTGTACAGACCACATCCGCCCTCGTTTTTCTGCACCTGAATTCAGACCTGTGAGTGAGATACATGGGTGTGGTCTCTGTTCTCGAGAACATTACGATTGATAGTTAATGCAGCTTGTAAGTGAATTTCATGTAGTACATTAAATATTGTTATTGATTGTGAACCGGATCCAGTCCATTTTTCTGATGCGCGTGCGCACTCAGAGGCTCGCAGCAGAAAAGTCCCTGCGGCCTGCAGGCTCTCATCCTTTTGGTTTTTGAACCCTAACAAATTGGCGACCACAAAGGGACAATTGCTGGAAACTGACTCGACGAGGACGCTGACGAAGATACCTTCTGGCCAAAGACAAACGGGTAAGACGGAACCTTTTTAAGAAAACTCCGCATATAGGTAGATAGGACAATTTAGAGACGGTGTCTTGGTCAGCGCCTCCGAGAGCCGGGAAAAAAGGAGCAGGCCGCAGCAAGCCGGTAAAGTATATTGACTTGAAATTTAAAGTGGCTGGATTACTGTATGAGGCACACTTGCAAGCTGGATTAGGGACACGTGTATTTTGGCTACGCGCTGTTCTTTGTTGCGAAATCCTACCGGTAAGGTCCGCCGACGTGCGTTACGTCTTAGACGTTAGCCCTGATCAAGCTATATTAGCAGAAGCTACAGAGCTCCGTGCTACGAAGTTAAGAGAGCTAAGAAGGCTCTGAGCTAAGGAAGCTCTAAGAAAGTATTGTCGTGTGAATTAAACTTAAGCATGTATTGCGGGTGAATAACGTGGAATTAACGACGGTTGTTTCATAGTCTCACGTTGGCGTCATGTGTTTGGTGAACCGACTCTGAACGGGAGGGAATAAATTGGAGCTTAGAAGCTAACAGAACTAGTTGCGTTCGAGAGTCGAGCTCTGCGGCGACAGACTGATTACTACGAAGCGCTATAATTAACTGAGTTCAGGGGAACATAATCTGGGGTGGGTAAACTAGGTAATGAATGGGTAATCATACATTGTAATCACGGTGTATTTAGGTATGAATGTGATATAGCGCTGTGAGAAATCGCTTTGCTGTGTGGGGTGAATGCTAGCGGAGCCGAAGGTTGCTTTGTGCTTAGCCTAGATAACTAGATAAAAACGATCATTAAATAACCGGTGCATATGGAGAAGCCGAGCACGGTCTAGCATAAATAACGTGGGTGAATGCGGCACGGTTAACAGTTATAACTACGGTGCTTTGTCTGTGTTGAAGACACGTTTTCGCCGGTTAGCTTAGCCGCTAATAGCATTAGCCCTTTGTTCGTATTTTGCGCGGATTATGGCTATACTTCCTGTAGAAAAAAACAGAGAAGAAGAAGAATAGACAACTTTGCCACCTATCGGTTGGAGGAGTAATTGCTTGATAATTACGAAAACTCCATTACCCAGAAAACCTAGAGGTGAAATTGTCTTAGAACTACAAGATACGCAGTCACCCGTGGATTAGTAGATAAAATGAGTTTTTGGTGATAAACTTGTAATATCATTGTTTGAGACTCTAATCTTACAACTTGCAGTTTGACTTTAATGGTTAATTCTAGTTTAATTCAGTATTCTAATTGCCATTGATAACTTTTTAGTTTCAATTCAACATTTCAATTACAGTTGGTAAATTTAGTTTTAATCCAGTAGTTTAACTCCCAGTTTCAATTCAATTTTTATCCTAAAATTGTTAATTTTGATTCAATATGATAACTTGCATAGTTGATATTGATTTTGAATCCGACATTTGTAATTTTTGGTCTTAATTAAATTTTAATTGAATTTGAATTCCATAATATTTAGTTTTGCAATTTTAATTGTGAAAAAAAGTTGTTTTCACAGGTGGAGAACACAGAGGCATCTGCAGACAGGAGAAAGCAGTCTCCTATCATATCACAAGTAGCTGGCTGTGGATGAGGTCCAAAGGTGTCAGTGGTACTGACCAGTAAGGTGGACTGGACCATGGGAGATTCATTTTATAGACAAGTTACATACATGACATAGATTTACCAAGGGGGGTGTCTAATGAATTTAAAGCCAGAAATCACATAGCAGCAGATTTAGAATCTGTTTTTTCCTGAAGGTTGTCAATTAATAAAATTGTCAATTGGATCAATTACATATAGTATAACCAGCAACATTTTGTAAACTTCACTCGTGACGCCATAGCAGGACTTCACGAGCCGGTAGATAAGACTAGTTTAGTAGAACCTGGTAGAACATATAGCATTAAATATGATTCTAGCAGAGTTGTAGGATGTTTGGATTTGCATGTTGAACTTTCATTCCAGACAGAGCAGTTCCTGATCATCTTCACTGGGATGCTGATGGACCTGATTGAGTCCAGATGGACTTCTGAAAACATCCGGTGAGATACTGATGATTTGGAAACTTACTCTGGGAGATTGTTTTGTTTTTGTTTTGTTTTTTAGGGTGTAATTGGGATTTAGAGGTGCACTGTATTAGGAAATATAATTTTGTCAAGTGGAAAAGATGCAGACAAGGCTTCTCAGAATTCTTCTCTGTCCCTCATTTCGCAGGATGGATCCAGAACTCGACGCAGCACCTCCCCCACCTGATCCTCTCTGTATGCTGCTGCATCCCTTGCATGTGTGAACTTCTACAAGCATAGGGCAATCAATTAGGTGTAGATGATGTTTATGAACTGTAAGCTACTGTTTAGTTGAGGAAATTCACCCTCGGCCCATAAAGGACCATTAGAGAGGGATTGTTTTTCCTGTCATTTTTTGAACACACTATGAATAGTGTGTTAGGGGGGATTTGTGGAGAATTTCAGTATTAAACGCATTATAAGTAAGATTAAATAACCCCCCTAGTGATGAGTAGAAGTGTCACAATATAATAATATGTTAGTCACAATATGTTTACAATATTCTTGCTTATAGAAGATATTATGTGTTACAGTATATTAACGAATTGAATGTATTAAATCATAAAAGTATAGTCACTAAAGGTATTAAAACACTGTAAGAATAGTTTGAGGGTCAGACAGGGATTCTGAATGGGACATGCAGCAAATGGAGGATGTGGTCAGTGGGGTGGAGTCAAGGAAAGATGTTTTTCAAGGAGCAAAGCTGTTTCGCTAAGGGATCGATCCAGGGAGGGGACAGAAGTCAAATGGAGCCAACCACAGACCGCCACGGAGGGTCATTCAGATGTTTTATGACTGTTTCGGACATTTCCGACATATAAGAGACTGTTCTGTAGAGAATTGTACAGACCACATCCGCCCTCGTTTTTCAGCACCTGAATTCAGACCTGTGAGTGAGATACGTGGGTGTGGTCTCTGTTCTCGAGAACATTACTATTGACAGTTAATGCAGCTTGTAAGTGAATTTCATGTAGTACATTAAATATTGTTATTGATTGTGAACCGGATCCAGTCCATTTTTCTGATGCGCGTGTGCACTCAGAGGCTCGCAGTAGAAAAGTCCCTGCGGCCTGCAGGCTCTCATCCTTTTGGTTTTTGAACCCTAACAGTATAAATGTTTGAGAACATGTTGCATTTGATACTATATCAAACTCTCAAGATAACATGATGACGTGGGCCTTTACATTAGATAATATGAACATCACTGTATTCAAATGATTTGTTAGATGACATTAGGGAATGTAAAAGAACTGCAACAATAAATATTTGTATTTTATTAAGTTATTGTTTTCGGAATTACAATACAATATCACAGCAGGGATCTATCAGAATAAACTGAATAGCATCATTCATACATCTCAGGACTTTAGGACTTTGTGAGTAACGGTCAGTGGACTGTTGTCCAATGGCTTTAGATGAGGAGGAATACCTTTGTTTACTATTACATTACATTACAGTCATTTAGCAGACGCTTTTATCCACAGCGACTTACAATTCAGATTCTATCATATTTCTACACCAGCATGTTTGGAGTTAAGTGTCTTGCTCAAGGACTAGAGAGGACACATCGACATGCGACTAGCGGAGCCAGAGCCAGGGATCGAACCACCGGCCCTCTGATTGAAGGACGGCCCTGCTCTCCACCTAGCCACATTCCCCCTTGCTGTTAGATTCAGCTTGCTATCGAAGAAATATCATCACACAAAAGTGCTTTCAGTCATTCTGCATGTTCAGTACAAGCTGCACTAAAATGGAACTCCATCCCAGTGACCATTAGAACTCTAAACATACAGTTAATTTAAAGCTCACTTACAGAAATGGTTAGTTGTACTCAGCTCTGTCAGCACTAGGTTGTAACTCTTCCTCTGTCTGTGTTGAACTTCCCTCCATCTGTCTGTTGTCACCTTTACGTGATGTCACGTTTACGTGATGAATCAATCAATTAAATCTTCTCTTGTGTGTTATTCCTCCATTGTCTGAGCCCGTTGCCTCAAAGCGCTTACAAATGTTGTGGTGTTTTTTTTTATATTGAGTGCTGAATGCATAACTTTAAATGGGCTCTTCATTCATGATTGAACTTGAGAGTTCAACAGAATGTACAATTTGAAAATGTTATTTAAATGATGTCTTCAATGGTCCAAATAATAGAAACATGAATTTCTCCTGGATGATTTTATCTTATGGATATCAGTTATAATTAGTTTATTTCATTTTTCATTTTAATTTATTTCAATATTTCTGAATGATGCTATCATATATTATACTATCCTTTCTTCCACTGTATGAATGGCATTGTATCGATCCATTTAGCCTTAATAAATGGTTCATAAGACCAATTTTCAGTTAGATTTACTCTTGCGCTTTTAAAGCTTTTGGGTTCTCTGGTCTCTCTTTCTGATCGTATCTGATTTGTGGAAGGCTGCATACTTTCAGCCTCTAGCCACTAGATGGCAGCAGTTACCTTCCATCCAATGATGACAGTAGAGCCGCTGCAGAGGCTGGGCTCACGAGCAACCTAAGACGAAACTAGTGCATAATTTTCTAGATTTCTTTTTAAAAGTGACAATATGTTATAATATAATAACAAATGTTCTCCTTTAAAGATGCTAACAATGCAAATACAGTATCGTATTAGGTGTCTAAAGAGGAACTACAGTTTGCAGAGCATTTCAAATGATTTTGTTTAAGTAGTCATTTCAAACGCATGATGTCATGCGTCCGTACATTACACAGTAAGGCTGCGTCTCTTCAGCTTGTAGCCAGCAGGTGATGCCAGCAGTCACCTGACATCTAATGATGGCTGCAAATGACAGAGATTTGTAGTTTTTGTACAGTATGAACACACCTTCTCATTCAATGGCTTTTCTTTGTTTTATTATTTTTTACATTGCAGATTAATACTGAAGAACTATGACATAACACATATGAAATCAAGTAGTAAATCAAAAAGCGTTAAATGAACCAAACCACTGTATGTTTTATCTTCAAGATTCTTCGATGTGACCACCGTTCGCCTGGACTACAGCTTTGCACACTATTGGCATTATCTTAACCAGCTCCATGAACCTGGTATCACCTTCAATCAACACGTGTGTCCTGTCATAAGTACATTTGTGGAATTTCTTTACTTCTTAATGCCTTTGAGACCATCAGTTATTGTGTGCCGAGGTGGTGTATATACAGTGAGTAGCGACTAGTAGTGAGTAGTAGTATTTGACGACTGCAGTGATCCAAATTATGGCAAGAACAGTTCATCTAAAGACAGTCCATCATTACTTTAAGACATGAAGGTCAGTTCATCTGGAAAATGTCAAGAACTTTCAATGTATGTTTAAGTGCAGTCGCTAAAATAACATCAAACGTTATGATGATTACAGTTATCAGCCCCAGAAATCACCAATTAGCCTCAGATCAGAGCCCACAGAAATGCTTCACAGGGGTCAAGTTACAGACACATGTCAACATGGAGGCGATGGCGTGAATCAGGTCTTCCTGCTCCAATTGCTGCAAAGAAACCACAACTGAGGGACAACAACAAGAAGAGAATCCTTTTGGCCAAGAAACACAAATAATTGATATTAGACCAGTGGAACTCTGTACTTTGGACTTATGAGTCATAATTCTATCATTTCTGGATCCAAACACCATGTCTTTGTAAGATGCAGAAAAGATGAACTGATGGAGCTGCATGTGTGGTTCCCACCGCGAGGCATGGAGGGAGGTGTGATGGTGCTGCTGGAGTGCTGCATCAGATGACTTGGCCTCCACACACAGCCAACCTGGAGCCAGTTGAGATGGTTCGGGATGTCATCAAGGCAAAGTGACGTCATCAATGAATAATACAAGAAATAGTTTGCTTTCTTTACACTTTGTTTTTGTAGCTTACTACATAGTTCCACTTTTGTTATTTAATACTTTTGTTCTATGTCTTCAGCGTTAATCTACAATGTAGAACATTTGAAAAAACAAAACAACATTAAATAAGATATCTCCAAACCTTTAACTGATACTATAAACATGCACATGCTGCAGTCATCGAGACGGGAATGTGAGAGAAGAGAATCAAATGTGGCAAAAACAACAAGCTCATGTGTTACGTCACTGTCTACACTGATGCAGAGCACGAGCAATACGTTTTATGAGTGAAATCTTCTCTGATTCACATCTCACATTTATTCACTCATATTCATACTTATATAATATGTTGTATCTTTGGACAGCAGATGGAAACACAGGCAATCACAAAGAGAACATGTGAACTGCAGGTGACCCAGTGTGACTGTCATGCAGACAACAATAAGGTAACTGAAGAATAGTAAACTGCAGTCTTTAGTATATCGATGTCAGTAATGTTTATGTGTTCAGTTATCAATGTTTGGATTTAAAGTTCAGTGATGTTTAGAACAGTTTGGGTTTTGGAGTAATCAGGTTTTCAATTAAGGCTGTATTATTATTATATTATTATTATTATTGTTGGAATGCTGTTAAGCATTACAACAATAAAGAACAAAGAACAATAAAGAACAAAGAAGAAGTTTCAAATCCTCTTCAACTTCTTCAACTTTCAAATCCTTCAACTTCCTCATATTTTCAGCTAAAGACACCATTTCAACTTTCAAATGTTGAGAAAACCCTGAACTATTAAACATTTGTGTTTTGCCACTGTGTCCACAATCTTCACTCTTCATGCATAATTTCTGGATGTAGAAGTAGCTAATATTGTCCTTGTCGTAGAAAAATTACTGTGGAATCCCACAGATTTCCACATTTGACACAGAAGCCGTTAATTGAGAGGAAAACCAACTTTCTGCTCCATAGAGACCAATGTTAAATTTTGCTTCAAAAACATCTTCCACAGAACACGGTAGCCCATTTCTAGATCGCCAGTTAAGCCACATTGTTTACACTACAGACACAATTTTTACAGGATCTGTTTCTCAAGTCATCCTCCCTCTCAATTATTAATATCGGAGCAATAGGAGCTACGGTTATGGGAGTTTTGATGATTTGTTTGAGAGGTGTTTCCCTGTTTTATCTCCATGAAATGGCTTCAGGCAATTAGTGATGTTGATAAACACACAGACTCACAGACACACGCGCACATACACTCCTCTCTCTCTCTCTCTCTCTCTCTGTGTGTCTCTCTCTCATACAGTCATTCAGGTCTTAGGGATCTTTTGAGGTCTTTCCCCCCTCCTCCACCCCCCCCCCCCCCCCCCACACACACACACGCCATTTTAAAATAAAAGCCCCACAGAATGAATCCTAACTGAAATGCTTGTGATGAGCCTGTCATTTAATAACCGGTTTGTGTTTATCGAACATTATGATTCTGTCTCCTCTCCCCTTCTCCCCCACACCCCACACCCCATTTCAAAATAAAAGCCCCAGAGAGTGAATTCTAACTGACCTGCTTGTGATGAAGCCTGTCATTTAATAACCTCTGTTTATGTGTGTCAAACATGATGATTATGTCTCCTCTCCCCCGCCCTCCCCCACCCAGCCCCACCCTTTCAAAATAAAAGCCCCATGGATTAACTGTATTTAAACAAGGTCAAAATTAGGCTTTTTTGTTAAAATAATGAATGCTCTTACTAATACTGCGACAACTACTACTGCTGCTGCTAATATAGTATTGCTACTACTGCTACTACTATAACTTTTGCTGTTGCTACTATTACTACTACTGCTACTGCTATTACTGCTACCATCAATATTATTACTACCACTACTGCTATTACTACCACTACTACTATTACTTATACGACAACTGCTACTACTACTACTGCTATTCATGCTACTAAAAGTAGTAATACTACTACAGCTATTAGTATGACTGCTACAAGTACTACTACTACTGCTACATCTTCTACTGCCATTACTATTACTACTACTACTACTACTACTACTGTGATATTAAATACTACGACCAATACTACAGCTATTACTATGACTACTGATAGTACGTCTTCGACTACTTCTTCTAATTACTAATGCTTCTACTACAACTTCTACTACTACTACAAATATCACTAATACGACTACTAGTAGTTATTCTAATGCTACTAATACTTATACTAATAATACTTCTACTACAACTTATACTACTACAAATATCACCACTGATGAATTTTTTTAAGCCACAGAAACTGTTCAAATATCAAAATGTTCAGCTCTTTCAGGAGAGGTGTGATATGACTTTTCATATTTGTAATCTTTAAACTTTTTGAATTATTAAGCTTTTTGCAATTTGTTTTTGAATTGGATATCTATTTTCAGCAATGTTTTTGCGATTCATTTCAGTTTTCAGCGTTCCAACGCATTTTCAGCAGGAAATGCTTTTTGTAGTGCTTGGACCTCTTGGACCTCTTGGACCTCTTGGACCTCTTGTATTCCTCTTGAAGTCTCTGGATCCCATTGCAGGTTAAGCTGGTTGTGTTTGGAGGCGATGCTTCCCTTCAGCACATGAATCCCTGACATGCACAGAGGCAGCGACTACCAGAAGCTTTTCGGGAGAACTGTCAAGCTGGAGGATAGACGACACGTGACTTCCTCTCACAAATTTAAAAAGTAAAACGATATCATGCTCCAGTTTTGACAGTTTGGTTCCCCTCTCAGTCGAGGTGCCACACACAGCATGGGACATCAGATTGTCGTGTGGATCATTGATTACAACATTCAACCTGATGTCTTTGTATTACTGGCCAATGATTTTGTTGAAAAGCTATCGTTATCTCATTTTTGATCTCCAAAAGCCACATATTTAGATCAGGGAAATCATCCGTTTTTTGGGAGGCGTGCACCGTCACAGACCTGCGAGTGAACTGAAGGAAATTAACTGATTATTTTATACAGTGTCTGCGGAAGACGGACCACCACCAAAGCTCTGTCCTCTTCTGTCAGGGCGGCCGAGCATCATTGTGAAGCATAGTGTTGCACTTCATATCTCCTTCAGGGAACATAAGGCATATTATCAAAAGTATGCCTATTCAACACATGATCCACAGTTGATCATCTTAAGCCGTGCATAATATTCCTGTAGTATCTCTGTGCTGACGGAGAACATATGTGGGAGGCTACATTTCAGCAACTAACAGTGATCTTAAAATACTGCACTACTTAAAACACCACATTGGAACATAACTTCGAATACAATTCAAAAATATTGATCTTTGTGTTAAATAATACAAATTGGTGAAAAATCAATACAATTCCCAGAAATGCGACCCTGTGGTATTCATACCTTTCACATATCCATAACAAAGGCCACCAGCTGCCCGCAGTGGGGCTCCAGCTGCACATCAAGTGTTCTCTCATGTAGGGCAGCTTGTATGCCACTATTTTTATTCAAAGGTTTTATTTAGTCAACAAAACATTGCCAACTCCAATTGACTCCAATACTGCAACTATGTTCACAATCTGTCCGAGGGTTAATACCTTCTGGTTACAAGTAACAAGAGCTTAACCAGACATCATGGATACAAGTGTTCCCTGCCTTGCAAACAATGATGGAAAGACACCACGTGTTTGTTGGTGGCTGCCACCAAAACGCCTTTGTTAAAAAGGGAGATGATGATAACCATTCAGTGATGAACATGAGGCAAACATCCACCGAAACAAAAAATAAATGTAGAACCGAGTGAAATTCAGCCCACCACAGATCTAAATGAATTTATTTGTGAAACGGTGACGTTGTCTAATTCCAAAATAGGTATTGCGCTTTTATTTTGAAGGCACAAGTGCTGCTTCCTCGTTACTCTGCGTGAGAATGACGGCGCTCACAGTGCGCGCGCTGTGTTGTACAGTATGTAGACAACAGCATGGCCACGCTGACGACCTGCGTTCCACCAGCCACCGACACGATCAAAACCCGAGGGAACAAATCACGCATTTTAATGAGAAACAGGCTGGAAGAGAATCCCGGAGGAAGCTGACATGATGCAAAGGTAATTCATTATTTAAGAATAATTAGAAGTTTACAATCAGTTATTTCTGTTTATCTCTAAACAGTCTTCAAAGCCATGGCATTCTGACACAGATGGCATCCACTCATTTAGCCCACTGTGTAAAAAAGGTGTACATGAAGAGAGGAGAAAGAAATAGTAATGTTTAAAAAAAGATCATTTCTGATCTGGAAACAACATAACATAGAACACGTCCATTCTCATTTCATTCGTTTTATATTTGAACAGTTAAGTTGCTTATTCCTCATCTTGTTTCATGGCAATTATCCATTTCTCCCAACGCCTGTCAAAATATGTCCTCGAACTATCAACCGAATACATTTCCTGAGCAATATCAAGCTGTTTATGTTGTTGACAGTCCTGTGCCACGCGGTCCTGTGCCACGCGGCCCTGTGCCACGCGGTCCTGTGCCACACAGTCCTGTGCCACGCGGCCCTGTGCCACGCGGCCCTGTGCCACGCGGTCCTGTGCCACGCGGTCCTGTACTACACAGTCCTGTAACAACGGCTGCAGGAACACCTGTAGGTTTGGTCTCTTGCATAAAGCAGGGGCGTGTCCAGCGGGGAGGCACGGCCCCTGATTGGCCAGCCCAGGTGACACCTCGGTATCTTAAATTATGATTGGCTATCTGCCCAGGCTTATTTATTTCAATTGTGTAGGTTCTTTGTACTGTGATGGTATTTTTTCAATGTCTATTATTTTCTTCTGTTTATTTCCTTTTGAGGACTCAAAGAATAAAGTGCGAGAGCGTTCTATTACACTGTGTTGGTCTGTCATCTTTGAAATGCACTGTAATGTCAGTGGTTAAAGGAGCTATGACTAATGTTGGTGTATTCGGTACACACCTGCTGTATGCCACGTCCTGCAGTCAGTCACACACGTGGGCCGACCAAGTTGAAAAAGTGTGGCTGTGCCACTGGCTCAAGCAGCCACACTTTAACTCCTGGGTTAACCCATTAACCCATTAACCCATTCATGTTCTCTGACATTCAGCTCGTCTGGTGACCTCGCGTTTGCTACGTTGTGCCAGATATCTGTAATCATTGTACCTTGAGAGTAAATACTGGACGAGAATTCCACTCAGGCAGGAAACAATGGGGCTTATTAATGACAGGCGGGTGTTTATTGTGTTGACAATTTAGTGAAAATCTAAAATTCACTAATTAACACGTATCGTTTGATCTGTACAACAACTGAAGTGTAAAATTGTGTGGCTTTGCATTCCTTTGCACAGATTAAATAAAGAAGATAACGTGCAGAAGGTGGATTTAGTTCAACCAAAACAAACTATTTTCAGAAACGTTCCTGACATGTTCTCTTGCAGCGAGTTAGAAGATTGTTACCACCCTCATGTCTGTATGAAAGACAGGTCGCTGGAGCCAACTTTTGTTAAGCAGCAGTTTATTAATATGTACAGAATGGAAGTGTAAGAATGGTTGTGCTGTTCAGGAACATTGTTTCTTGGCCTGGAACAGTCTCTTTGTGGAGTTCCGCTGCAGATATGTGCTTGATACTCCCAGAACGCTGGACAATGTTTGTAAGACAGAATTCATCAATATGTATATTTTTATGTAAGATCTTAAAGTGATAAATTGCCCATTTCCTATTTTTGCATATATGTATCTAAACTGCAGTAGAGCAAGAAGGCCTCCAGCTAAATAGAGTTACTGGGGCAGCTCACTCAGACAGTGATGGATAGTCAGACATGTGCAGAGGACCCACTTCACTCAGTCCATGTGCGTGTGCAATGGAATGGAGAGTGGCTGCAGTCTGATTGATGGCAGAATAGTGCAACTAAATTACTTTTCATTTCGTGTGCCCCTCAATCTACGAGAGGCAGCCCTCAGGAGAGGAGGTCCGTGTGTGTGTGTGTGTGTGAGCGGGCTGGGAGGTGAGTGAAAGAGCAGCAGATGCCCCGTAGAGTTCCTCAGTGCTGCACGCCGGTTAATTAGCTTTCTGCAGAATGAGAAACCTCAAACCAAACCTCAGGATTCTTTAGATGAAACAAAGGTCCACCCTCTGTCCCCTGAGAACCCTCAACATCTGTTGACCTATTTAAAGTTTGTAAAATGTCTTTAATCACACATGTACGGGATTTTAGGATTGTGGCTGTAAGTTGCACTAGGAGGCATCATCAGTGCATCATGAGGGGTGCGTTATTAAAATAATCACTCATTGAGTGTGTTTACACCTAGCCTGCTGTATTCGAGGCTGTTTGTTACACTGCATGCTCAGCAGCACCAGAATGGCTCATTTGAATATTGCCTATTGATGCCTATAGACGGTGAAAACAAGCAGTGTTGTGTTGATCAGCTGTAGTCACCAGACATGAACAGGTTATTGTGTCCTCATCAATGCAAGGTATCATGACAATTATGACAGTTTACATTGATGGAGAGAATGAATCATAATAGCCCTGTGACGTGCTCTTCTTTAGCACGCTGATGCAGCCAAACACATGAAATATAGAAACATCCATATGTACTCACCAGAGGATGACACCTTTGAGCTTTAGCACCATCCTCTGGACAACATGTTCACTTTATCCACAAGATATCTCATAAACTCAAAAGATTTCCAGAGAAGAATGAACTTATTGCTGATCTCTATCTTACATATATTATGCAATTACTGCATCTCATTGCCCCCCCCCTTTGTTTTAACCCCCATATGCTGTTGTAACCACTGATTCTGGTAAATCCTGAGGGAAAGATAAACTGTGTAAAGTGTGTTTGATGTTGGCATAAAAACAATCCAAAGCCAATTGAAAGGTTATTGTTAATTCAATTCCCTGTTTGTCCTCTCTCTTTCTATTTCTAGGTGACTCAATGGGGCCCTGAGAGGAAGTCCTGAGACCTTATTCAACGTGTATTCTTTTTCACACTTCGATAGTTAAAGGAAGATAGAGAGCAGCCGTTAAAGGTGAAGGACAGAAGGAAATATCAAAGATAACAAGAAAACAAGCACAATGCTGATGGGATTAAAGACTCAACTGTTACGTCCCCGAAGTGATGACTCAATAAAACGTGTGAGCTGCTAAAGCTTCACAACAGTCAATATCATGCCACCTATAAATAAGAGTGAAGGAGTCATGCCCCTCATCGCTTTAGTCAAGTGAACATTACCTGTGATTTGCAAACACTTGGGGTATAAAAAGATATGGCCGACAACGGGAGCTCCAGAATCAACACCCCGACCAACATCTCTCTGAGTGCCAGCGACGCCGTCTCGGAGTCGTTCGAGTACAAGACAGTGTCGGTGTTCCTGGTCCTGTTGGTGTCTGGCATGGGCATTGTTGGGAACATCATGGTGGTCCTCGTGGTCCTCACCACCCGTCACATGAGGACACCCACTAACTGTTATCTGGTCAGCCTGGCCATAGCCGACCTGACGGTGCTGGTGGCGGCAGGGCTGCCCAACGTGTCGGGCAGTCTGACGGGCACATGGGTCTTTGGCCACGCCGGCTGTCTGGGGATCACCTACCTTCAGTACCTGGGCATCAACGTGTCCTCCTGCTCCATCACTGCCTTCACTGTGGAGAGGTGAGGATGGACAAACAACCAACTACAACTTTTGCTAGATTGTACTGCTTTGAGTTGGTATTGGCGTTCATTTGACTTTTACAGGAGAATGCTTTGTCCTTTCATTTGCAGCGGTTTCAGAGGACAAGTGTTGAACTAATGCTAAACAATGTGGGGGTCAGTGATGTCATCTGATGCAAACCAATGGTCTCTGTTGGTTTTATTTTAAAACAGAAGCCAATGCCAACACATTGTTCAAGGATTATCAGCAAGTTCCCCAGAACAACATGTTTCAACTGACAAAGCCCTCAAGTGTCAGTAGAAATTGTGACGGGAGCAAAGAGGAAGGAGTGAGACATCGTTAGTGAGCACAACATCTGTGTAGTGAGGTTGAGATGGATGAATAGGTCAATACACATGGAGACTGGTGTTTATTTACCTGTTTCCTACTGACCAAGATTCCCTTCCCTAAACCATGTGTTGATTATTGTAACCACGACAACAAAGGTCCTCTTCCTCCCCTAACCTAAGCTGTCACCATTTTGGGTTTTGTTTAATTGTTTCTTCCGTTTTATTTAGATGTTCCCTGCCTCTTGTGTCCTGTGTTCACTTCACTTCCTGCCCTTGTCTGCCCCGCCCTTGATTGAATCCTCCTGTGTCTAATCACCTGCACCTTCCCAGTGTGTCCCCTGTGTGTCCCCTGTGTGTTCCCTGTGTGTCCCCTGTGTGTCCCCTGGGTGCAAAGTTGGCGTGGCCAGGTGAGCGGCGATGATGGTGTGGCAGGAGGGAATGGTGGAGAGGGCAAGCAAGGCGGAGTGTAGATTCACAGGGTTGATGGTGTGGTGAGCAATGAAGCTAACACAGAGAGTCATTAGAAGTGAGGCAAACTAACATGGAGTTATTATCCAAAATGTCGACGCAAAAGTTAAGCATGAGAACTTGTCCCAGACTACTCCACTGAGGGCTGTCATCAACCTGGCAGAGTGGGTGAAGAGCCGCGGTTTATATACTGTGGCCCAGTCCCAACCCCCACACTCACTGTGAGTCCCGTAACGTCCGTGCGCGTTTAGTTCTAACCCACTTTCAAATGGCTGAGTGTTTGACGGCACTCTCTCAGACATTTAGAGCCCTTTGTGAAGACTTTATGTCAGTCAACATTTCTGCAGATTTTGGCCAAGGGAATTACCCACAATTCATAGCAATTTGACGTGAAACACGGGGTAACGAGTGGAAGCATGGAGACTTAAAGAGGACAGCTCGTGTGTGTTCAGCCTGGAATATAACATTTTACTCAGAATCATTCAGGATCAAAGATGGAACAAAAAACACATGAAATCAGAGGAATGGAAGCAGAGATTATATTCAGAGATTTATTCAACAAACATTTCATTTTGTTATTGAAGCTGTCAATACAATATTTTAATTGACCTCTCATCTTGTGAGGAAAGAGCCT
The DNA here is from genome assembly GCA_028022725.1 of Lycodopsis pacificus. Taxonomy (NCBI): domain Eukaryota; kingdom Metazoa; phylum Chordata; class Actinopteri; order Perciformes; family Zoarcidae; genus Lycodopsis; species Lycodopsis pacificus. The sequence continues at coordinate 3,722,050 of CM051698.1, forward strand.
GGAAAACGTTAAAATCTGGGAGTAAAAAGTATAAAATAAATACACACAATTGAACATAATATTTTGACATTGTCATGGTAACGTGATATGTCCCATTGTATTTACACCATGTCAAGCCCTTATAGCCTCTCACACTCAGCCCTCTACCAGGTGATGTCAGTGAGTCCTTAGGGTTCAGGGTTCAAGGCCTTAGGGGGGACGTTGGGTTCAGTTGAACACACTTGCTTTGTCCTTTGCAATCTTGCACATAATCCACTTTGTTTGGGAAACCTCTATGAACTAAAAGTCTGACCTGACTGGTCACTGTGGCACCTCTTACATCAACTTAACATGTCTGTCTCATCTGAATGAGCTCCGTTATGTAAATGTCATGACAACAATTGTATTCGGTCCAATCTAGTATGAATTTCTGATCACTTTCAAGATGCCACAAATTGAATGTTAAATTAACGTAACGGCTCGAGCAGCACAAGTGAAAATGTGCAATGAGAGAGAGATGTGCCTCTTGTTCAGTGTCCCAACATCACCTCCATTCTCTGATGATCTCTGATGAATAGAGGGAAAGAATCAGTTTATTAAACTACCATACATTGTGAAAGAGTCGATGTTAAGTCGTTCAGGTGATTATTCATTAATCACATCTTGTGTCTTCTCTTGGTGTGTCCCACGTACAAATAATCTGACCAATACTTTCTTCCTATTATTTCAATTATCAAGCCAACTCTATGGATGAATAAAACAATATTCAGCAAAAGTCCTTGGCTCAATGTCTGGCTGTCATCACATTGGTCAGTGCTCTAGTGAAGATGTTTGTCTAAAAACATTGCATAAATAACACTTGGGTATCTTCCTACCAACGGACTGTTGGCAGTTAGAACATTGACAGTCACGGTGCGTTTGAAGCCTCCATCTTCTCTTTGCGTGCAGGTACATCGCTATCTGCCATCCGATGAAGGCTCAGACAGTGTGCACAGTGTCCCGGGCCAAGCGGATCATTGCCGTGGTTTGGATCTTCACCTGCGTCTACTGCATGCTGTGGTTGTTCCTGGTGGACATTCAGGTTAGATAGACACACTGCATTTTGCATGACATTTAGTCTGTTTCTGGTTTAATGTGGGACGGTGCAGTGGTTAGTACTGCCTCATAGCAGAAGGGTTGTGAGTGTGAACCTGCTGATTGATCCTTCTGCATTGAGTATTCCGTCTCCGGGTCTCTGGCTTCCTACCACAGTCCAACGACATGCAGATCAGGTTAATTGTTGACTCTAAATTGCATGTGAGCATGAATTGTTGTCTGTCTCCATGTGTAAGCCCTGTGATAGGTCCAGGGTATGCCCCGCCTCTCACCCAAGTTGGCTGGGATTGTCTTCAGGCCCTCGCAACGGTGTAAAGGTTAAAGGTTACAGATGATGGATGGATGGTTTAACTGGCTGAGGGCCTCAGCAGAGTCACCCAGAACTAATGATTTGAAAGTAACGCATATGATACTGTTGCCATAATATTTTTCTCACCGTAAAATGACACAGAATGAAGTGAAGGGTACAAATGTTTGTATGTATACACACATAGCACAACATAGCACAAAAAGTAAGGACATTAGTGTTTGGTAGATTATTTCTCTGTTGTAACGATGCTTCTTGGCAATACATCTTATACCGTTGGAAAGCCTGTTTATTTACCTTTTAAATGGGGCCACATTCATAAGGAACATGCATTTGTGGGATGAGCAGCAGAGCTGAGTATGTGGGTCGCGCCCATGAACAATTTGTCAAATCTTCTCTGCGGCTCAGGTGTGGCTCATCCAGCTGACGACCCTCCAATCAGCACCTGGAACAGATCACACACACACACAACAGGGACAGCTGGTGTGGGGGAGGAGGAGGGTCCTCACTTATTATATATATAATAAATAGTGCCCTTCAAAGCAAAGTACATGCGTCATAAACAGGAATACATTTGTGATCACCAAGCCTCTGTTGTCCGTATGCTGGTTCAACTACAGGTGGAATGTGAAACGCTTTTTATGAGCTCTGTGTCATTTCTGAGAGTAGCATCATTGTGTTGAGATGTGAAAGATTATTATGTCTTATTTTGCATCTCAGCCCAGAGCATATTACAGTGTTCTGTGATACCTGTGTGACATTCAGGTCAGCCAGGACGGACATGTGCAGTGCGGCTACAGAGTGAAACGGGAGCTCTACCTGCCCATCTACCTCATCGACTTTGCCATTTTCTACGTCATACCGCTGCTTCTCGCCATCGTGCTGTATGGCTTGATAGCGCGGGTCCTCTACCTCAGGTACTGTAAAAAGGTCGAACTGTAAGGGTTCTCTACCAAGTTCATGCATTAGATGAAAAGCACCTCCTATCATCTTAACTTAGTCAAGAAACCAAAGCAACCAACACGTCTAACACGCTACTTGTGACCCTCCAGCCCTCTGCCCAACCATTGTGACACAAGCGCCACCACACTGCGCCGGAGCTGCAGGGAAGCCTCGGATACGGGGAAAGGAGGTCGGCAGGCCCGGCCAAAGAGCGCCCTGTCCTCCAGGAAACAGGTTTCTACCTTCTTCAACCTTTACCCCCCTTTCCCATCAACCCCTTCTGCACTCTCCTTTCTTGCTGTTCTTGCTGTTCTTGCTGTTCTTGCTGTTCTTGCTGTCTTATCTATCATGTAATTGCCGTTCAATAGCTTTAGGCACATTTGAATGAATGAATGAAATTTATTTATAGAGCGCTTTTCACAGACATAACATCACAAAGTGCTAAACAGAGCAGAAGTTTAAAAGCATAAAAAACACAATGTGACCCTATGGTCAATAAATTACATACACAGAGAAAAAAATTAAATAAAAATTAAATAAAAATTTAAAACATATTTTAAGAGCAGGTCTAGGACATGGGTTTTTACTCAAACGCCAGCCTAAAAAGGTGGGTTTTGAGCTGTATTTTAAAAGTATTCACAGTATCTGCGAGGCGTAGAGTTGGAGGCAGAGCATTCCAGAGCCTCGGGGCCACTGCCTCAAAGGCTCGGTCACCACGGGTCTTAAATCGTGTGCGTGGGACTGACAGAAGACCTAGAGCGTTTGACCTGAGAGTGCGGGCGGGTGAATAGGGGCGAAGTAGATCAGCTACATAAGTAGGAGCTTGACCGTGAAGTGCTCTGTAAGTGATGGTGAGAATTTTGAAGTGTATCCTAGATGCTACAGGGAGCCAGTGGAGAGATCGGAGTACGGGGGTGATGTGATACCGTCGATTTGTCTTGGTGAGTAATCTGGCGGCAGCATTTTGGATGACCTGCAGACGGTTAAGAGCAGATACACTGAGTGATGTGAAAAGTGAGTTACAGTAGTCAATGCGAGAAGAGATAAATGTGTGTATGATCATCTCTAGTTCAGGTGTTGATACTACAGATCTCAGTTTACTGATGTTTCTTAGATGGAAGAAACATGATCTGGACAGCTGCTTAACATGGGGGTCAAACGACATGGATCGATCAAAGAACATCCCCAGATTACACAGGTTGCAGTGGGCAGCAGAGGAGAGTGGACCAATACGCTGCCTGATCATGGGGACAAACTCATCTGGAGTAATAACTAGGACCTCCGTCTTAGAGTCGTTGAGTTGTAAGCAGTTTTCTGCCGTCCAGTCTCTGATGGCATTGACACAGTCCAGGAGCCTAGTTAATGTGAAGGCCTCGCTGGGTTTGAATGACAGATGGAGTTGGATATCATCTGCATATAAATGATAGGACACATTATAACTTTTTATAATCGGCCCCAAAGGTAACAGATAAAGGGAAAATAACAGAGGCCCCAGAACCGAGCCCTGCGGTACGCCACAAGACAGTGGAGAGGTAACATACACAAAGTCACCCACAGAGACATTGAAACTTCTGTCATTGAGGTAAGACGTGCCAACCCAATCACGTAGCCTCTTAATCAGGATGTTATGGTCTACAGTGTCAAATGCAGAACTGAGGTCCAGAATAACTAACACAGAGCAGTCACCTGCATCAGCACACATGAGAATGTCATTTGAAACCCTCAGGAGAGCGGTTTCAGTAGAGTGTTGCTTACGAAACCCAGACTGGAACTTGTCGTACATATTGTGCCTCTCCAGTGCAGCAGTAAGTTGTTTGGCCACCACTTTCTCTAAAATGTTGGACAGGAAAGGCAGTTTTGATATGGGCCTGTAGTTCATGGGAAAAGCTGGATCTAAGTTTGGGTTCTTTAATATGGGCTGGATGGTGGCATGTTTGAAATAGGAAGGGACAATTCCTGTAGACAATGAGGAATTGACAATAGATGTTACTGCAGGGCCAATAATTAGCAGAACTTACTTAAATAGAGAGGATGGAATTATATCCAGAGGGCAAGATGATGGCTTTGTTTTGTTAATTAAGTCCATCAGGTGTTGAAGGCTGACAGGCTGGAAAGAGTCCAGAACAGCAGGAGATTGTGAGGAGCTACATGTAGATGAACAGATCCCAGGCTGAATGCCAGACCTAATACCTGTTACCTTATCAATAAAATAGGTAAGGAACTTGTTCCAATCATCAACAGAACAGCATGGTAATGTAGAGACAGACCGTGAAACAATTCTCTTAATTGTGTCAAACAGAATCTTGGGATTTCTCTTTGAGGAAGAGATTAGGTTGGCAAAATAAGCAGTTCTAGCTTCCTTTACGCCAGTATTAAAGGAAACTCTGAGGTCCTTGAGATATGAGCGATGCACCTCTAGCCCAGTGGCTTTCCAGAGCCGCTCTGTCCTGTGACACTTCCGTCTCAGGCTGCAGACAGCATCTGTCATCCACGAAGAAGTTGCAGGCAGCCCTGGTCCTTTCCTTAAGAGGTGCCACTTTATCCAGCAATGTGGTGCAATGTTCATTAAATGACTGTATCAAGAGTTCAACATCATTGAGATTTGTCTTAATATCACAGCAGAAGTGCATAGAGAACTGATCAGCTGTACTCTGAGTAATAATGCGGGAGTGGAATGTTTGTTTCAGACACAAGGGGTCAGCATTGACAGAAAGATCAAAGAAAATACATTTATGGTCGCTGATCAGTAGGTCCTCACAATGGCATTATCAATATCAAGACCCAGAGAAAACACAAGGTCCAAGGTGTGACCACCCCTGTGAGTGGCGCCAGAAACATGTTGCGTGAAATTAAAAGATTCAGTAATATTGAGAAACTCAGTGGCTATACAGTCTGTGGTATCATTGATATGCAGATTAAAATCACCAACCAGAAGCACTTAGTCTAGCTTGATAATAGAGGTCAGAAAGTCTGTGAACTCTGATAAAAGCTGACCTGCAGGACCTGGAGGTCGGTAAATAAAAAAACAGTAAAACGGCTTTAGCCGGCCCACTTAAGTCAGCTGCAGTTCAAAAGTAACATAGGATTCTGTGCTCCCCAATTGGCAGGAAAACTTATTGTTCCAGACCACGGCGAGGCCTCCACTGCGGCCTGTCAGACGCGGTGTCCCAACATAAGAACAGTCCACAGGGCAGAGTTCATTGAAATGGATGCATTCCATATTCCGTTGCCAGGTCTCTGTCAGAAATAAAAAAGCCAAATTATAACTTGTGAACAAGTCATTTAAAATGTGAGCCTTGTTTGTTACAGAGCGTGCATTAATCAGACACATTTTGATGGGGGAAGACACTGTGTCATCATCAGCACAGGAAGCTTTGGGGGTATGTGCAATAGGACGGATCACTCGTGCAGCACCTCGAACCCGACCATAACTAGGGCATGAGCACGAGTCTGTGATTCTCACGGGAATGTTCATGGGTCGTGAAGTGGAAGTTACGGTAGAGGCTGGGGAGAGAGTAGTAGGAGACCCTCCATGCCGCCAGGGGGAGCTAGTGTTGCTTGTAGGGGATGAATGCGGCTGATGAATGATCGTAGAGGAGTGACAGAGGACATGGGATCCAGGATCATGTGTGCCAGGTGTAAACAGTCAATCATGTGAATGGGAGTGAACAGCATGCTGTAAATTAGCCGCTAGCAGGCGGCTACCCAGTTTGTTAAAATGAATACCATCGTTCTTAAAAGCAGAAGAGCGGCCCCAAAACAGATTCAAATTGTCAATGAAGCTCACGTTGTTGGTCCTGCAGGCGGCCTGGAGCCAAGTGTGGAGGCTGAGGACTCTGCTGAACCGCTGTGATCCACGGCCGAGTGTTGGACTTGGACCTCTGATAAAAGCAGACAGTCCACAGCTGTTTAAAAAGTTTAAAAGATTTGGAAAATCAATCTTGGTCAACTCAGACTGGTGGAGGGCTGTATCGTTGATTCCCACATGAACGATAATTCGCCGAATGGAAGACGGGAGGGCGTGCAGCAGGCCAGGCAGTTTCAGCAGGATGTCTTGAGCCGTTGCTCCGGGGAAACAGTGTGTCTCCACGTTGAAGAAACGGGTGTCCCCGACTATCAGCGTCGTCGGGGCGAAGAGGGGACGAGGCAACACTGCGCGTGTAATATGCGTGGATGGAGGCGAGGATTTAACCAGTGGTGGCGGAGTGGACGAGCAAGGACTGAGAGAACGGGGGACCGAAGCTCGCCGCGGTGCCGGTGTAAATCACGGTATGGAACGGTGTGTCCTGGGGCAAGAGGAGGGCTCAGGAATGACTGGCGTAGGAATGTCGGTGGACCCGGGGCTGTGGGTCCCTTGAGGCGGCACCTGGGATGGTGTAGGAAGCTGGGAGTCCCTATACAGAGGAGGGAACTCACGCAGGGCAAGGGCGTCATATCCATTCTTCAGCTGGACATCGAAGCTATGGGGTGTAGGAGAGTGATGTCTCCCTCTCCGGCTGCTGCGAGCACAGAACAGGGACCAGGGCTCGTGATGTGATGGAGTGGAGCTGACCAGGGCTTTAGGCTTAGCTCCGAGCCGTAGCCAGGAAGCCTCAGGAGCTGTGATCGGAGGAGGGGCCGCGGCAGCAGGACTGGAAGCGATGGAATTATGCACACGGTCGCTGGCTGTGTTGGTTTGTGGTGGACCGAAGATGATGGTGTCCATGAGGTTCTCGGCATACTGGATCCTGTAGAGCGTGGATATTCTTCCTTCCAGCTCTGTGATTTTATCCACCAGGCGGGCGCAGCTGACACAGTCGGATGGAGAGGTGAGTGAAGCCATAGCAGATCTGGTGGACAATTGGGCTCCAGCCCATAGTCCACAGCCTTGTCCAGGTATTAGCAAAGGTGGAAGCTGATTCACAGACGGTCCCGTTTTCAGTTTGACGCGCAGTCTCCGTGGCGTTAGTTAGCTTCAGAGCCCAGGGCTAACAAACGAGCCAGTAGTAGCCCAGCATGCTAACCGATCTGGGGAACGCAAAAACCTAAGAGGTCTAGTACGTGTTGGCTGACATCGTACTACTAGTTCAATTGACACAGATCAGAACAGCTAGGATCTCAAAAGTGTAAGGCAAAAAATGTGGCCAGAACTGGAGAAAAAATGCCAATTCGTAAAAAAGGGTGAGCGGAGAAACAGACACGACGCACAAGTGAGCTGGATCAGGTGACAGGCAAATTGGAGGGAAAACAGCAGCACAGAGTCAGCGACTCGTCACTTCACCGGCACCGGCGTTCCACTGTAGTATGGGTACATGGGTGAAGGTTGCCACCCCGGTCACATCTTTGGCTGTGTGTGTGATCTGCTGGGAAGAGGCCGTGCGTCCCTCTTTACAGCATGGTGATGATGTCCCTGCTACCCATTGCTTCAGAAAAGTGGCCTCTTATCGGCCCGCTGTCCTGGCTGTTACTAGGCCCTGAAGTGAATCGTGGCGGTAATGGCTTCTTTTCCACCGGCTGAGCAGTGACAGAGCCTTCTTACTGAGAAACGCTCTCCCTCCTGGGTTGGAGGCGTGCTGCATTTCTGCTCTCAGATGTAGAATACATTCTCTCAGGCTTTTCAGTCTTGAAACTATCTACCTTCATAAGCCACTCAGAAAGGTTACGGCAAAAGTTGTAATTGTAATATATTGACATCGATTTTTTGTTTACAAATATTCCCATATTCTAAAAGAAACAACAAGAGATTGGCCTATAAATGTGCTGTGTTTCTGTCAACTGCACCCAGGTAGGTTATGACTGAATCACTGTAAAGGTTTGTTCCTCTTAAAGGTTCAACGTGTAAGATCTGGTACCGAACCGTGGCTCCACTGTATCGTACCCAACCCAACCGTGAGTTTTGTGAACCGTTACACCCCTACATATAACATATATAAAACATATAATTTTCATCTATAACATTTAGAAAATAACTAAAATGATCAAAAGAGTGTAAAAAGTACCAGTTTTCAACATGTGCCGAATACATAAATGTAAATGTAGATTGTATGGACCCATGACATGCTACATCACCGCAGTACTGTGTATTCCTGGTGCTAGGCTGCAGTTGTTTGAGAGAGAGAGTCTATTATGGATTGTGGCATCACAAGGGGACAGGTTGTGGAGGGGCGCTACATCCTCACCCAGGATCAGTGCCCACAACCCAAAATGGCCGCCGGGCTAGAGACTACAGCTCCCAGACTGCCTCATCATGCACCCAGCTGCAGGTGCTTAAGGCCCCTAATTGAGGAAGGGCTGGGAGACTGAATAAAGGGGAGAGCACCATGGCAGAGGTTGGGCCCGGAGAGGACGCCTACCTGGAGGAACAAATACCAAGGACTTTCCAGGGTTGGATTACTTTTTTTTTGATGAAGAAACGACTTTCTCCTCCGGGACACTTTATGTTGATTCATGGACTTTTTTGTTTGATTGGTGATTTTGGAGTTAAAGGAACTGCCAGGGGGACGGACCAATAAACCTATATTTTGTTTATCCTGTCTGATTGTGCCTGTTTTATGCTCTCTTTTGCACTGCCCCACCCTAGGGACAACCCGTGACACTACAGGTGGTGGAGAATGTGGGCACTGGGGCCGAAGTGCTGATGATTGAGAGTGAAGATTTGGAGGACTTGACCCAAGTTTTTGCAGGACTGCAAACACCCGGCCACCAATCCCAAATGGAGCCACTGATGCAGATGCTGTTGGAGAGCCAGAGGGCCCAGCAAGCAATCAGCGGTGCCCTGTTGCAACAGCAAGTAAGGGCTAATGACCTGAAGGAGCAGGAGCTCCAGCAGGTGCCAAAATCGAGACCCAGGGCAGCTGACTTCATCCCTAAACTAGGGGTGACTGACGATGTGGAAGCATACCTCCATGCCTTTGAAGCTACTGCAGCTCGAGAAGAGTGGCCGAGGAGACAGTGGGTTGGGCTTCTGGCGCCTTTCCTATCCGGTGAGGCACTTAAAGCGTTTCAAGATGTAGAGGCTGATATTGCCCATGACTACGACCAGTTAAAGAGAGAGATCTTGAGTCGCCAGGGGCTCACTAAATTTAGCATGGCCCAACGTTTTCATAACTGGTCTTTCCTACTTGGAGAGACGCCCCGGTCCCAAATGCATGAGTTGATGAGAGTGACGAAAAGGTGGCTAGAACCGGACAAACACAGCCCCGCAGACATTATAGAGACCCTGGTTATGGACCGGTATCTACGGGGTCTGCCTTATGAGGCCAAATGGGTAATCAGCCACCAAAAGTTAATGACGGCCACAGAGTTGGTAGAAGAGGTAGAGCAGTACCAGGCGGCCTCCGAAATGCTCGGCCCACCCCGTAAAGACCCCGTGGCTTCCCTCCCTGCCCGGCCACGTGTGCGTCGCCAAAGTGGTCTTACACCGGCCAACCCTCCCTCTAACCCACCCTTCAGAGGCAGTAGTCAACCTGTGCAGCACCGGGTGGGTCAGAACCCGGAGGTCCGCCAGTGCTATCGCTGTGGCCAATTGGGCCACATCTCCTGGCAGTGCGAAAGGCTAGATGAGCCCATGCCCACAGCAGTGTCTGCCAGTGGACCACAGGTCCACTTTGCTGCCCTGCTGGGGGAAAGTAGGGACAGGCGACCCACGTGCCCCGTAAAAGTGAATCAGCGCGATGTAGAAGCCTTGCTCGACTCTGGAAGTGCCAGGACCCTGATCCAGGAGGCCATCTTGGAGCCATCTTGGAGCCTCTTTCCCGGCTCAAGGCAACCTCGTCCCGGTGGTTTGTGTCCACGGAGACACCCATGAGTACCCAACCACCATAGTGAAACTCACCACAACTAAGGGCACATTTAATGTTGAGGTCGGTGTAATCTGGTCCCTTCCTGTCCCCGTCCTGATTGGGAGGGACTGCCCGGCCTTCCGGATGCTGTGGAGGGAAGCACTAAAGAAGCTCAGTCGAGAGCCACGGAAACGTAAGTCCAACAATTCTGAAATAAATGAATCCTGGGTTAACGTTGTCAATCCCTGCCTTTACACCCCCGGGTCAGCCCAAGCCTTGACAGAAGCCTCGAGTGGAGCGGAATCGGACGACCCCGAGCCACCACCTGGGCCGAGTGAGGAGGGGCCGAGGGAGGAGGGGCCGAGTGAGGAGGGCCCTCAGGAACGGCCGCCCCTTAAAGGACAGTATGGAACAGCGCAGTTACAGGACCCAACCCTGGGAAATGCCTTAAGGAATGTCCAGGTCCTAGAGGGAACGTTGGTGGGAACCCGGTTGACTCCTTCCTACCCTCATTTTTCAGTGAAAAATGGCCTCTTGTATCAGGTAACCAGAAGTAAGGACCTAGTTGTGGAGCAACTACTTGTGCCCCGACCTCACCGCCCCACCGTTCTGCAGTTAGCCCACACACACTTGCTGGGAGCTCACTTGGGGGTAGAGAAAACTAAAGAGAGGGTGTTACAGAGATTTTTTTGGCCAGGAGTCCACAAGGAGGTAGAGAACTACTGCCGCAGTTGCCCAGTTTGCCAGATAACCGCACCAAAACCAACCTACCGGAACCCCCTTATCCCTTTACCCATCATAGAAACCCCCTTTGAATGGGTGGGCATGGATATTGTGGGTCCCCTGCCCAAGAGTGCCCGTGGACACCAGTACATCTTGGTCATAGTAGACTACGCCACCCGTTATCCGGAAGCCGTCCCCTTAAGAAAGGCAAATTCTAAACAAATAGCCAAGGAACTGTTCCTCTTCAGCAGCCGGGTAGGGATTCCAAAGGAGATTCTTACCGACCAAGGGACCCCCTTTATGTCCAGAGTCACCAAGGAGTTGTGTGCGCTTTTGCACGTGAAACAGGTGAGAACCTCGGTGTACCACCCCCAGACGGATGGGTTAGTGGAGAGGTTTAACAAGACCCTGAAAGCCATGCTGAGGAAGGCCATCGACAAAGACGGAAGAAACTGGGACCAGCTGCTACCCTACCTGCTACACATGACTTCTTGCTGCGTCATGTGAGACGCAGGTAGCTTCTGCATTCTTCTTCTCAGGTTTTAAACCCACGAGGTGTAAACAGAGAAGTTTACACCTCGGAGAACTAAGAGAAGTTCCTCAGGCTTCCACTGGTTTCTCACCCTTTGACCTGTTGTATTCTCACAAACCCCGGGGCCTTCTAGACATAGCCAAAGAGACGTGGGAGGAGCAACCCTGTCCCCATCGTACCATGATTGAACATGTGGGGGCGATGCGAGAAAGGATGGCAGCGGTGTTTCCCATTGTGAAGGAGCACATGGAGAAGGCTCAGAGGGCAGCTTATAACCGAGCAGCCCAACCCCGGGAATTCAACCCTGGAGACAGAGTCCTAGTCCTGGTCCCCACCGTGGAATGTAAGTTCTTGGCCACTTGGCAGGGACCCTATGAAGTAATTGAAAAGGTTGGGGAAGTCAATTATAAAGTACGGCAACCGGGGAAGAGGAAAGGTGAGCAAATCTACCATATTAACCTCTTAAAGAAATGGCATGATCGAGAGGCGTTGTTCAATTGTCTTCCCCCCAGAGAGTTGAAAGATCCTGCCCGGGACGAAGTGCAGTTTGGCCCGAACCTCTCCCCTCACCAGCTGCAGCAGGCAAAGGAGCTGGTGGAAGGTAATCAGGATGTCTTTTCATGCCTCCCAGGCTGCACCCACCTGGTGCAACATGAAGTACGTACCCAGCCAGGAAAAACGGTAAACCAAAAGCCTTATCGGGTACCAGAGGCCCGCAAGAAGCTGATTGACGAGGAGGTAAGGAAGATGTTGGCCTTGAACGTGATTGAGGAATCCAAGAGTGCCTGGTCAAGCCCTATCGTCCTGGCAGACAAGCCGGACAAAACTATACGGTTTTGTAATGATTTCAGAAAAGTAAATGAAGTGTCTGAATTTGATGCATACCCCATGCCTCGTGTCGATGAGCTGATTGAAAACCTGGGCCAGGCACGATTCCTGACAACCCTGGATCTTACGAAAGGGTATTGGCAGGTTCCCTTGTCTGCAGAATCAAAGGAGAAGACAGCCTTTGCCACCCCGGGAGGTCTTTGGCAGTACCGTATAATGCTCTTTGGCCTGTTTGGAGCTCCCGCCACGTTCCAGCGCTTGATGGATCAGGTACTTAACCCCCATCGAGAGTATGCAGCTGCCTATTTGGATAATGTGGTGATTCAGAGCCCAGACTGGGAAAGTCACTTACCGCGTGTGCAGAAGGTCCTGGACTCCCTCCGGCAGGCAGGCTTGACAGCGAACCCCAAGAAGTGTAAGCTGGCTTTCGGGGAGACCAACTACTTGGGGTATACCATCGGGCGGGGCCTTGTCAAACCCCAGGAGGCCAAACTCTGTGCAATCCAAGACTGGCCAAAACCGGTGACCAAGAAGCAGGTGAGATCTTTTTTGGGCCTTGCCAATTATTACAGAAGGTTCATCCCTGACTTCTCGATGATAGCAGCCCCTCTCACAGAACTAACGACCAAGAAACACTCCCGTATGGTGACATGGTCCCCGGCGGCAGAAGAAGTATTTGGCGACCTGAAGAGGGCCTTGTGTTCGAAACCGGTCCTTACTGCCCCCGACTTCAGCAAGGAGTTTGTGGTCCAGGCAGATGCTTCTGAGGTGGGTCTGGGCGCTGTGCTAGCCCAGATAAAGGAAGGTGAGGAACACCCCGTTCTGTATTTGAGTCGGAAGTTGCTGCCGAGAGAGAGGAACTATGCCACAGTGGAGAAAGAGTGCTTAGCCTTAAAATGGGCCCTGGAAACCCTTAAATATTACCTGCTTGGAAGGAGGTTCACTCTGGTGACCGATCATTCTCCTTTGCAATGGATGGCAAAAAACAAAGAAACCAACAGCAGGGTAACTAGGTGGTTTTTAAGCCTCCAGCCGTTTAATTTCTCTGTCATTTACAGGCCAGGACGGCGCCATGGAAACGCAGATGCCCTGTCACGCCGTGATGCCTTCTGGTCCTCATTCACCCTGCCGAGGACGGCAGGCCCAGGGAGAGGGATATGTGGCATCACAAGGGGACAGGTTGTGGAGGGGCGCTACATCCTCACCCAGGATCAGTGCCCACAACCCAAAATGGCCGCCGGACTAGCGACTACAGCTCCCAGACTGCCTCATCATGCACCCAGCTGCAGGTGCTTAAGGCCCCTAATTGAGGCAGGGCTGGGAGACTGAATAAAGGGGAGAGCACCACGGCAGAGGTTGGGCCCGGAGTAGGAGAGAGGACGCCTACCTGGAGGAACAAATACCAAGGACTTTGCAGGGTTGCATTACTTTTTTTTTGATGAAGAAACGACTTTCTCCTCCGGGACGCTTTATGTTGATTCATGGACTTTTTTGTTTGATTGGTGATTTTGGAGTTAAAGGAACTGCCAGGGGGACGGACCAATAAACCTATATTTTGTTTATCCTGTCTGATTGTGCCTGTTTTATGCTCTCTTTTGCACTGCCCCACCCTAGGGACAACCCGTGACACTACAGGATCCATACGTGAGGCAGCAATTACTTCAGATTGGGTGTCAGATCAGGACACTATGTTTGTCCTCCGGTGAGAGGGGACCAAGAGAGATGCAGGGTTCAGATGTAGAGTTCAGGCTTTTTATCTGCAGTTCAAAGCAGGTACAAAATAACGGGGCGTAAATGAGCCTAATGCTAAAGTCCATCACAGTTTCTGTGTGTGTGTGGTCCTGTAACAATGAAGCTCAGCAGTACAGCCTGATAAGAATAGAATCAGCATTAACAACACAAATTGAGTTTATAAACAGGCATCTGCACAGGAAACAGCTTGTTCAAGTAGAGGTTCGACCGATTAATCGTTTTGGCCGACTTTGAATTACTTTTTTCGGCAAATTGATCTACGAAGATGAGATGTTTTACAAACTATCGTTATACTGCTGACTTTGAATTATGTTTTTCAATGCAGACAATACATCAAAGATAATTTCTCCAGAAAACAATTCTCCATAAAAACAAACAACGCATTATTCTTTGGTTAGAAGATGTGGTGTAAACCTTTGCAGTCCCATTCACGTGGTGTTCATATCAATCATGACCTGTTTCCAGCTCATCTCTCAAGTGAAGTGCTGTGCACAGAACCGTTGGTGGATTTGGTTTCAAGCCTGGTATGAACTGCTGAAAAACCAGGCTATTTATGACGCCATGTTCTGGCTGTGATGCGGCTGCTGGAGCTGAGCATGGCCACTCTAGACAATGCGTAGGTTCCACCAGACGCACTTCAGTGGTTCCAGTCTATTCTTGATGGGGCTGCGGAGCGTCTCCTCTACTGGTTGAGGGGATGCACCCAAAATAGGCTCCTCCTGAAAATCATTGTTTTATGCGACGGCCTTCCCTTGTAGTCCTGTTTATATCCACTTGTTCAAACACTTTGTTTTAGCAGGTTTAAGGTTTTAATGTACGTGGGCTTGTAATTTTTACTTTTTATCAAATAACCAGATATGTTCTAACACTGTTGCTCATGTTTTGTACTTTTGTTTTGTGTCCATCTGAGCTGTGAATGTGCTCCAATGGCTATAGTCACTTAAACAATGTCTCTGCAGAAAAACACGTTTCCTTCTGTACTGTTGGATGCCTTAGAAGGACTTCTAAGAATTATTGCGTCTGCAGTTGTGCAAAATCCCAGATTACAGGATAACCCTTTAATGGAACGCTTTACCTTCCCATGCAACCTTCAGCAGAGGTTGTTTCTGTGTCACTGTGGGTACATCCCAAGTCTCTTAATTGCATCCTCGTTTCCCTCACTTGGGTCCTTTCCTTGCGTCTTAGTCCCTTCCACCAGGGATGCATGGAGGAAACCATGCGAGGAGAGAGGAAACGAGGAAACATGTTTTAAGAGGCATGAGATGTCCTTTCCTCAGTTGCGTCACGTGAAGCGACGTCTGTTTCTGATGACGGAGGATCAGCTGATCACAGCTGGATCAGCTGTCAGTCGGCTTTAACAGCTGGAGAGACTTTTGATAAGTTTGTGTCTGTTCACTTGATCACTGTACTTAATAACAGTAACTAATAATACTAATAACTAATAAAGACACACAGTGATCACCACTGTACTTAATAACAGTAACTAATAATATTAATAACTAATAAAGACACACAGTGATCGCCACTGTACTTAATAACAGTAACTAATAATACTAATAACTAACAAAGACACACATTAATCACCACTGTAGACTGTTTCTCTCTGTAGTCTGTTAACAAACTGTGTTCTGTTTATAAGATCAGGATCCATTTCTACCGGCGGAATGCGATCGTCTTCTTTATGAATTATTTGCGTCTGTACGTTTTGAAATTGTGACTGTGGCGTCATTATTAAATAACCCAGAATATGATTATTGTTTCTCTTAGATGATAAAACTCATCACTCAGGAATGATGTAGAAAGTGTTTCGTCTCTCCAGCTCTCTCTGACTTTAATTGTATTCATAATAAAGTTATTAAGGGAAACATCAGATCATGAAAACACAAATCTTTCTAATAAATGTAGAAAGTTGTTTGTGGTCCTTTTGTTGTTCAGACTACAATGAACATTTACTTGTAATTTTTACTTTTTATCAAATAACCAGATATGTTCTAACACTGTTGCTCATGTTTTGTACTTTTGTTTTGTGTCCATCTGAGCTGTGAATGTGCTCTAATGGCTATAGTCACTTAAACAATGTCTCTGCAGAAAAGCACGTTTCCTTCTGTACTGTTGGATGCCTTAGAAGGACTTCTAAGAATTATTGCGTCTGCAGTTGTGCAAAATCCCAGATTACAGGATAACCCTTTAATGGAACGCTTTACCTTCCCATGCAACCTTCAGCAGAGGTTGTTTCTGTGTCACTGTGGGTACATCCCAAGTCTCTTAATTGCATCCTCGTTTCCCTCACTTGGGTCCTTTCCTTGCGTCTTAGTCCCTTCCACCAGGGATGCATGGAGGAAACCATGCGAGGAGAGAGGAAACGAGGAAACATGTTTTAAGAGGCATGAGACGTCCTTTCCTCAGTTGCGTCACGTGAAGCGACGTCTGTTTCTGATGACGGAGGATCAGCTGATCACAGCTGGATCAGCTGTCAGTCGGCTTTAACAGCTGGAGAGACTTTTGATAAGTTTGTGTCTGTTCACTTGATCACTGTACTTAATAACAGTAACTAATAATACTAATAACTAATAAAGACACACAGTGATCGCCACTGTACTTAATAACAGTAACTAATAATACTAACAACTAACAAAGACACACATTAATCACCACTGTAGAGTGTTTCTCTCTGTAGTCTGTTAACAAACTGTGTTCTGTTTATAAGATCAGGATCCATTTCTACCGGCGGAATGCGATCGTCTTCTTTATGAATTATTTGCGTCTGTACGTTTTGAAATTGTGACTGTGGCGTCATTATTAAATAACCCAGAATATGATTATTGTTTCTCTTAGATGATAAAACTCATCACTCAGGAATGATGTAGAAAGTGTTTCGTCTCTCCAGCTCTCTCTGACTTTAATTGTATTCATAATAAAGTTATTAAGGGAAACATCAGATCATGAAAACACAAATCTTTCTAATAAATGTAGAAAGTTGTTTGTGGTCCTTTTGTTGTTCAGACTACAATGAACATTTATTTAAACCAGACGGTGAGTCAGAAACCTAATCAAATATAAACTAGAGTTTAATCTGTGATCCGTCTTCACTCTGGTGTTAAACTCAGTCAGTCAGTCCGATCGGCTGCAGCGTCCAATCACATGACTGATGAACAATGAGGGGGCGTGTCGGCCGTTAAAAGACTTCCTGGAAGTCCGTTCTCGTGGTTCCTCGCTCACAGCTCCTCCGATGTCCCTCCTCCCTCCTCGCTCCTCGCTCCTCAGAGCTAAATAAGAGCTTTGGGACGGCCGTCAATATGGCGGCGTAGAACAACTTCCGGTTCAAGCGAGGATCGAGGAGCGAGGAAATGAGAATTAAGAGACATGAGATGTACCCTGTGTTGGTCGTGAGTGTCTCTGCATGAACACGGGCCTGGGTGAAAGTGAACTCTTTTGCGAGAGCAGAGAGAAGATCCTAATCTTGTGTGTTCAAGGGGCTCCATCTAGGAGCAGAAGATTTGCATAATGGGATTTCGGATTTACATTGAAGTTTCCTTAATACCGCAGATGGTTTTGCTCTCTCAGTTCTTCAATGGGCACTTCATGCTCTTTTATTCTATTGATAAGCAAACTCAATCTGATAGCAGTTTGATAAACTGTATGCCAAAGAATGGCACTTTTATGATTAGATATTAATACAGTGTGGTGTGAGATTGTATAGTTTTAATCTCTGAGAGTCTCTTCATGTCTGTGATCTCCTCAAGTGCATGTTGAGGAGGACAGATGGGGAAGCGTGGTCATTGTTTCCCCAGGCGAGGCGATAGCATCAGAGGCTAAACGTGAGTTCTTTGGCTCAGTGGGCTGAGCGGTGCATCCGTTGGATTCTGGATTCGGTCTGCGAGCTAAAGAAACTCTGATTTGTTTGTAATGCCAGAGTCAAGTATCCTGCTGCCACATAATTACAGTCTTAATATGCATATTCAAAATGTCACTCGGGTGCTTTCTGTCTCATTATGGCAGAGGAGAGATAATTAGAAAGCTCTCTTCCGCGCCTCCTTCGTATACAATTGACCACTTGCTGTTTATGAGTTCATCCTTTTTAACTACCTGCCGAGGTGACCGTCACTGGCTAACTGCTCATGGCACGGACACGGACCCTGATCTCAAAAAGCCTTTTGCAGCGAGGAGGCGTTGGCATGATACCCGGTGAACGTGGCTGCAGGGTCTGGGAGGGGGGAGGTGTGTTATCTGCCACTGATGAGACTAATCACTTGAGTCTCACAGGCTGACTCGGTCTAGTCCCCTCCCGGGTCTCCAAGGGGTTCAGAGAATGTCGGTAGTAAGCAGCCAGTGGACCGGTGGGGACACCGTTCTGGGACACTACAGTGCTTTGCCATTTGAGGTTGAATGTCTCTGCTGTCCGTTTGGATCTCTTGGTTGGCTGCCGTTTTGTATGTTTGTGTAAGACATAAAACTATATGTAACAAAAGTGTATAAAACATGGAGAGAGCCTCTGTGACTCCCATCTAGCTAAAAACAGCGCTGTCAGGAAAAACAAGGGGAGGCGGAATCTGCTTCTACATTAAAGAAGGTTGGTGTTCAGATGTCACAGTGTTGAAGAAATCATGCAGCCCTCACTTAGAAACCCTTTTCATAGACTGTAAACCTTTTTATTCACGCGGGAGTTTTCCTCATTCATCCTGGTCGGTGTTTACCTCCTCAGGCCTGTTAGTGAGTGTGTGTGAGGCGCTCCAGCACCTAGCTGATCACCAACATGGAGCACAAACATCCAGACTCCCTGCTCATTGTTCTTGGGGACTTCAACAGTGCAAACCTCAGCAAAGAACTGCCTAAATACAGACAGCATATGAAGTGTAGCACCAGGGACAAAAACACACTGGACCACTGCTACACTGTAATAAAGGATGCATACCGCTCAGTCCCTCGTGCAGCTCTGGGACTCTCTGATCACCGTCTGGTTCATCTTCTCCTGACCTACAGGCAGGAAGTAAAATCTGCAAAGCCTGAGGTGAAGACTGTGAAGAGATGGACCAACGAGGCAAAGCTGGAGCTACAGTCCTGCTTTGCCTGCACTGATTGGAGTGTTTGTGAGGCTGCTGCTACAGACCTGGATGAGCTCGCTGACACTGTGACATCATACGTCAGTTTTCGTGAGGACATGTGTGTGCTGACTAAAACTTTCTGCACATTCAACAACAATAAACCTGGTTTACTGCAAGACTCAGGCAGCTTTGTCGGGCTAAGGAGGAGGCCTACAGACGTTATTGTCCTCGGTGACTTCAACAAAGGAAACCTCAGCCATGAACTCCCGAGATACAGACAGTTTATTAAATGCTCAACCAGAGAGGAGAGCATTCTTGATCACAGCTACACCACAATAACCAGGGCCTATCACGCCGTCCCTCGTGCTGCACTGGGTCTCTCTGACCACATCATGGCCCATCTGATTCCTGCTTACAGGCAGAAACTAAAGCTCTGTAAACCTGTGGTGAGGAAATTCAAGTAGTGGACCAGTGAAGCTATTGTTTGGACTGTACAGACTGGGATGTCTTCAGGACTGCTACCAACAGTCTGGATGAGTACACAGAGGCTGTGACTTCATATATCAGCTTCTGTGAGGACAGCTGTGTTCCAACAAGCACCAGGGTGACAATGACAAACCCTGGTTCACAGCAGAACTCAGACAGCGAAGGCTGCACAAGGAACAGGCATTTAGGAGTGGGGACAAGGACTTGTACAAAGAGGCAAAATACAGGTTTAGCAAGGCGGTGAGAGACGTTAAACAACTGTACTCTGAGAAACTGGAGAGAGACGTCAAGAGGCGTTTTAAAAAACAGAAACTCCCGCAAAGCAGCCGGCCCGGACTCTGTCTCCCTCCACCCTGAAGCAATATGCTGATCAGCTGTCTCCGGTGTTTACAGACATCTTCAACACCTCACTGAAAACATGCCACGTACCAGCCTGCTTCAAGGTCTCCACCATCATCCCCGTCCCCAAAAAACCAAGGATCACAGGACTTAACGACTACAGGCCCGTCGCCCTGACCTCTGTGGTCTTTTGAGCGCCTTGTCCTGTCCCACCTAAAAACCCTCATCGACTCCTGGACCCCCTGCAGTTCGCCTACAGAGCCAAAAGGTCGACACAGTCAACTTGGCCCTTCATTTCATCCTCCAGCATCTGGACTCCTCAGGAACCTACGCCAGCATCCTGTTTGTGGACTTCAGCTCTGCTTTCAATACCATCATCCCGTCTCTGCTGCACGACAAGCTCTGCTAGCTGCACCTGCAAGTGGATCACAGACTTCCTGTCTGACAGGAAGCAGCATGTGAAGCTGGGAAAGCACATCTCAGCCTCCAGGACCATCAGCATTGGTTCCCCCCAAGGCTGCGTTCTTTCCCCTCTGCTCTCTCCCTGTACACCAACAGCTGCACCTCCAGTCACCAGTCCGTCAAGCTCCTGAAGTTCGCGGATGACACCACCCTCATTGGACTCATCTCTGGTGGGGATGAGTCTGCCTACAGGTGGGAGACTGACCATCTGGTGACCTGGTGTGGTCTGAACAACCTAGAGCTCAACGCTCTAAAGACAGTGGAGATGGTTGTAGATTTCCGGAAGAATGCAGCCCCACCAGCCCCTATCACCCTGTGTGTCACGACCCGGCTCTTGAGCCATGACAAAAAAACGGGAGACACACGGGTTTTTAAACGGAAAGAGGTACATTTATTGCTCAACAACCAAAAACATGGTGCTGCAGGAACAGAGGAGAGCACGACCTGCCCGCCGCAGTTCGTGCTCTCAGAATTAGAGAACCACCGTGTTGAGTAAATATCATGTAGTACCGTCAAGATCATCCACTCCACTGGCACACACACACACACACACACACACACACACACAAACAAGCAATGAGATGAGCAAGTTGTTTATCTCAACGTTGTTATTTTTAGTCAAAAGATAATGAGGTCAGGACCTCCATGGTGGTACGGCCATGTCGGCAAACTCAAATGTTGAGTCGGTCCCTTGACTTTCCTCGAGGAACTTGATTATTTAGCTTGAAGCCCTCTCAAAATGACAACCATTTAAAAAAAAGTTAAACCTCCTCAAGTGTAAGTTTATACTGGATATCATTTTGAATTAGAGTTTAAAGTTTTAGTGGTTTGGTTCAAATTCAATATTTCCGAATTTTAACCTTCTTTTAAAGTTTGGTTAAAAGTTAAACCATAATTGAATTATGATTAAAATGAATCCTTGTTGGTGTAACCCAGCCGTAGAGGCTTTATCAACACAATCCTTCCTATCACATCTGTTTGATGGGGTTCTAATGGGCTGTATCTCTCTTTCTTCCCTACAGGTGACAAAGATGCTGGCAGTAGTGGTGATCCTATTTGCTCTACTGTGGATGCCCTACCGGACTTTAGTTTTGATCAACTCTTTTGTGTCCACGCCCTATCTGGATGCCTGGTTCCTCCTGTTCTGCCGGACATGCATCTATGCCAACAGTGCTATAAACCCTGTGATATACAATGCCATGTCTCAGAAGTTCCGCTCAGCATTTCGTGGGCTTTACCGCTGCCAACCGCCAGAGGGAAACCAGAGGACGCTGTCAATGATCCAGACGGGCTTCGGCACCATTCGAGACCCCCGAGCCTCCCAGGCCAATAGCAATGGGACCAATGAAAATGCAAGGAGAGACCTCTTGAATACTGACACTGATATAACTAGAAAGCAGAATGGAAGTGGTCATCAGGAGACAGCAACAGCCAATGGCAAGAAAGCAGACCACCCCATCGACATAAGCCCAGCTACTAGCTTTGGTGTGGGTCCAGCTGAGACGACGCCATCTGGTGATGACGAGTTGGTTTTGCCTTCATTAAATGATGCGACAGTTTATTTAGCAGACAGACTTACAACGCACGATAAGCAGGAGAGCATGTAAACTTCTGTATCGCCACATTGTAGATTTGTAAGCACCACTTAAACTCAATGCCAAAAAACAAACAACAAAACTATAAAATTGATCTGATTCCATCCAGTGGATTGCTCATGGGCAGGATCCGATTTCGGTCAAAACTAAATCTGAGAAGAAACATGAGCGTTTGTTTTACGAGTGGTAGATTTCACCTTGACCACTGAGATCACATGGAATAGATGAAAGATCATAAGTAGATGTCACACTGTGGTATGGAAACATAATTTATTCGGTCACTAAATTGCATGTCAATATGTTGGCTCATAAATGAGTTTGTTGAAGAGAGGCTGCACATGTTTCGTTAAAAGCAGATTTAACTCTCCAAAAATTCATAACCTGTTCTCCACAGACCTTAAGGAATTCAGATATTATAAATTCAAGTAAATACAACGAAAAATGAATAATTAGCTTTTTGAAAAGACTACTGTCATTTAAATCATTTGTCCAATCACATATCTTGCACAGAAGAGTTTGACTCGACACACATGGATAAAAAGGAAGGCATAATGATATATTTAACATTACCATTTCTAATTAAAGCACAAATTCTATGAATTTCTAATCCGTTACGCATGCTCCAGTCAACGAGGATTCATTGTTCAGATACAGTTTAAAAAAGGCAGAGTAAAGAAACGCACCTTCTATTCCTCTAGTAGTACAATAGCAGGCACTGACTCATACCTGAGCGTAGATCAAGACAACTCTGTTTCGAAGATGTTGTAGTTTACCAAACAGTGTTAAAGGCTATACACTGTATATTGTGATGTTTCTGTTTCATTTGGAACACATAGTGATCATATAAGACTACAAAGGACCAAACCTGAGGTAAAGGCCTCATTAAAGAACCATCAGGACTATTGCCACGTCCAACCTGCGCAAACATCAGCAGCGCATTGAACACTGCATCAACAATCACTCATGGCTGTGGTTAAATTGGATCTGTTGCTGCACAAAATACAAGTTATATAATCATGAAGAAGCTTTCATGAGGCTAAATGCCAACAAATAGGGATTGAAGTAGAATATTTCATTATATAACAACTTGACTTTTGGACTGAGACAAGGACTGAGTGCTGCATCGCTTAATGTGTGTGTGTGCGTGCGTGCGTGCGTGCGTGTGTGCGCGCGCGCGTGCATGTGCGTGCGTGCGTGTGTGTGTGAGAGAGAGGGTGGACTATTGCATGCGATGTTTCTGTAAGTTGATAATGAGTCGAGTGTCTCTTTGTGTCACCGTCCATTCAGTCAAACAGATCTCAGTCCCATATCCAGCTGGCAGGTTGTCGCACAAAGAACCGCTGCTGTCAGCGTATCTTTGTGCACATCTGGCAGCCCAGAGCCCTCCGTCCTGTCCCTGTTCAGTCAGGAGGAGACCTACCGCACATATCAAGCAGGAATACTTTTTCTCTGTGCAAATTCTATTTGATCTGTTTCCCCCCCCCCCCAATCCCTGTGGGCCCTTTTCTGTGGCGGGCCGCGGTAAGCCCATGCATTAAGACGGCTGTGCATGAAACTCCTTATTTTTGATAAGGAGTTTGGATGCTTTTTTTTTTCTTGCTTGTTCAAAATGACTTGCCAAGTTATTTTGTTGGTGAATTCTGAATCCCTTGAGACATAATATGACTTTTAGGAGACGTAGTCTTCCTCTGAAGGAGTATTTTTAACAAACATTGCAATGTTTTTTTAGCCTTAAGCCAGATATGCGATTTAGAAATATAAAATACTGATCTGCTTCAGCATAATCATTATGTGTATCATCATGATCACCGTCATCGTCGTCATCATCATCATCATCATCATCATCATCATCATCATCATCATCATCAAGATCATTCACTTTCATGAGTGCAGAACGCATGGAGACGCTGGCTGGTGTCGTGCTGTTTATTTGCTCCTTTATGTGGATAAAGCTGACGTGTGTAAACTAGACTTTGATATTTTAACTTTTAAAAGATGTTCGGTGTTTCCTCCTGAGCTGTATTGTTGTCAGAATGCTAACGCGTTAAACCTTCATCTCCCATGCATCCCAAAGACATCCAATATGTAGAGCTGTGGAGCTGATGCTTGGTCTGAGATGTTCTGACTCACGCTGCTTATCCTCACTGACAAAGACAACGTCAATGTTCACAAATACACTGTACAGCTGAGGAGTGCAGTTTTTTGACAATTGATATCATTTGCACTCCATCGCCTTTGACCTTTGATAGAGAACTCATTATCCGTCCTTTAGTGAGGATGAAGCCTCATCTCAGGACGGAGAGATGTACATTGAACTACCTGTTGCTTCTCGTGCATTGAGAGTTGGTCTTTATGCTTCATAGCGTTTCATTACAGGGAACAAATCTTGAAAAGAACACTTGTTGCTATCTCACCAAGGATAGAGGGAGGAGAGTGACAATAAGTCCAGCACAGTAATCCAGCGCTAGCTTAGCATGTTTTAATTAGTTCATAGGATACTTTACCCAATAACTGACCTGGTGTTACCTTCACTTATTGAATGAATGCATGAACGGAGAATCAAAGAAGAGAAAAAAGTCTTGATGAGATGAAGTAAATGGGGCTGCGTTTAACAACAGCAAAATTATACCAAAAGTCCAAAGTAATTCAAATATTAAGGCGTTAGCAAGGATTTGCTTCAGTAAACTTGTCCCATGAATCAGCTCCAACTCTAACTGATGACAAACTGAGTGAACCTGTGTCCCAACAGGAACTCTCATTCCACCACCGGAGCACCTTAGCATGCTGTACACAGCTGGACGTGATGTATTGAGTGGTATTAGCTTCCTGGCAGTAAGAAAGTGAGTGTAAATAACTTCATTTAATATTAAGATCACTTCTTTTGATCTATAGCAGCTAACAACGTTCAGTTAAATGTAAACTCTGAAGCTATTCTTTCTGAGGGGAAATGAAACTGCATGTAACCCTGTTTCTGTTCCTCTCTCTGTTACTGTAGTTACTGTAAGTGATGAATGTAAGTTACAATTGTTGTTGTTTTCTTTCTGGAATTTGTAAAATGCACTGCATGCCTGCACTGATCTTGCTGGACCTAGTTGGCTTTTGACGTAATTAGTACACAGAATGTATTTGTGTTTTTATCTTCCCGACAGTTTGCTTCATTACTGATGAGTAAGCAGAAATCCTTCTATTTTATTGACAGGACACTTGAGCTTTAATGAAATGTGCTATGTGACTGTAGCAGTGCTGATGTTCAATGACAATAAATTGTGTAAAACATTTGACTTTTTATCATTTTATGAAAAATTGAATGATTGTTTTGAGCATAACAAGCTGTAATCACAACAATGACATATCCTCCTAGAAAGCCTTTTGCACTGTTAGTCACCAGATGATCAGCTGTTATCTGTGGTCATGTGCAGAACAACACCATGACAGACTCAGAGCTCTGACTTTATTCACTTTAATATGGGCGCTAAGAAGAGTTGAACCAATGAGCATGTTCACTGGTGACCAGAATGCGCCGTGCTTGCACGTTTACAGAATCGTGGTCGTGTCTGAATTCTGTCGATCTTGAGTCTGCTGTTGTAATATTGACTCTGACAACCGAACATGCAACCAACCATATAGTTTTAATTCAGTGTTTAAAACTTGCTGAAACTTGTATGGTTGGCTGGGGCAAAATGCCACATCCGTTGAAATCACGCGCGCATATTTTTGATGACATGGCTGTAGAAGGGAATCTGAAGTTCTTTAAATGTACCAATATGTTTAGCATCTAGTTGCCAACTTCCTGTCTGTTGGTGGTGCTGGATATGTAGCATGCAGTGGGTTCATCAGAGCGGCGCTGATGAAACTGAGGTTGATAAAAGCTGAGCTTGTCAGTGAACCAAAACAATTAGCTGAGATATTCCAAAAGGCTCCATGGAACTGAGGGGAAGTGCAGAGTTGGTGATAATTCTCTGTGGTTTGTCATTAGCAACCTCTTTTGCAACTGCACATAATGATGTGATCAATTACAAGAAAAGAAGGGAAGAAGATTAGGGCAGCTTTAAAGTTCACTCCAAGAGGACAATAACTGCTTTCCTTTCTTACAGAACTGCGTGATATTGAAGTGATGATGGATTCTTAAAGTGGAATTGTTTGTGTATTAATGACAAGCTCTTCATCTACAGATGTCTTTTGCTTGCCTCAACGCCCATCACTCTCCTAATACGCTCCCTTTATGCCCAACAATTGTCATTTGGATTCACAAGCTTTAGACGTCGAGCTGAACAACATCATGTACGAAGCTACAGCATGAGTACCAATGTTACAACGTCTATGTCCCGCCCTTTGTTTTTCACTTTCTCGTTTGCACACACAAAACACACACACACACATGTATGTGTAGATATGCATCTATACATACAGTACATATATAGATGTATGTATATATATATAGTGGAGCAATTAATTTGGTGATGAAGTAACTATAAAGTCTTTAGTTTCTGTACGTCTGGATGTGTGTGGGTATGCGTGTGCATTGCTTACAGAGAGGTATCTATATGAAAGAAGAGTGCACACAAACAAGGAAATGCAATTCAGGTCAAATGTCCTCTGGTTAAGAAGTCTCTGCAGCTACTGGAAGGACAACAGTTGAATGACAATATTGAATTATTTCTAAATTGTTGGCACAGAGCAGTGACTCACCCACTGATTTCTGCACACTTGAAAAAACACTTTGAAAAGACTTAGACTGTTATTATAAAGGATAATTGCATTGGATGATTACAGTGTGTGGATGGGCTGACATTGTACATCTCTCTTGGACATGTGAGTGTGTGAGTGTGTGTGTGTGTGTGTGTGTGTGTGTGTGTGTGTGTGTGTGTGTGTGTGTGTGTGTGTGTGTGTGTATGTGTGTGTCTAATTCTGTCATTATTTAGCTCTGGAGAGCTGCTGCTTTGTTGTGTTTTAAATGATCTGTAATCACTGGTTTTCAAACGTATTGATTTTTTAAAGTGGCTTCATCTGCAGCACGATGATGTGTTGAGATATAAGCAGTGCGCTCTGATGACGGCCTGTGACTCTATAGCATGTGCAGTGCAGTGGATTCCTTTCACTATGTTGAAGTATTTGTTGAAGTGTCTCTCAGTCACAACTCTTCTGGACTCTTCTAGTGGTACACGGGTTTGAGTGCTGCTTTTCTGAAACAATGACACAATATAGTTCACAAGAGTGTTGTAATGTCAGCTGTGACAAGACCGCAGCTGTCGATTATTGTAGTAATCGAGTATTCTACCGATTATTCCATCAATAACAAAGTAATCGGATGAGATATAATTAAAAGTTAGACGTACACATTGCCTTGAAATTGTGCAATTTAACTTTCAGAACTGCAAGTTTTAACCGCTCACGTATAACGGTAATGTTTTCTTACTAACTAAAGAACATCAGAACTAGAGACCAAATAGATCTACGTTCATAACTCGCCAGTTCATAACGCCACAATTAACATACATTCTTTACTCTCCATCTCAACCATCAACCATATCAATTTATGACAAATGCAAACAGACTTACCTTGTGGGACACGGGATAACATCATATTTGAGTGAAGTTACCAACTATAAAGGGCAACATTGTCTTCTCTTGTTCTACTGTAAGAGCAAAGGCCACATTGTCTCTGAATAGATCAACAGGATGAGCTACAAAGAGAAGAAAAGAAAGAAGTTTGTGATCGATGTCAAATTAAATCATTTATTAAAGAAATAATTCTCCATGATAAATCCACACTGACTCATTTATGTGTTTTGAGAATGAATGTAAATTCAGAGCAAACTTTTTGTTTTGTCCTTTAATTACAGGGGAAGTGGGGGATTTAAATTATGGATATTTTAATTAGCGATGAGGAATAATTAGCATAATAAAACGTAGCGAGGTGAGGAGGGCCCTTCAGCGCCTGTGCTATGGCTTCAATATCAGCTTTGAACTCGGACTGACAGATGATCAACGAGACAGAGCTGCAGCTGACATTCACACATGCTCTGTGGTTGAAGTGGAGCAGCAGTAATCTCATTTGGGACATGAACAGACCATTTCTGCTCTAATTACTCACTTTATTCCTCTATTTGTGAAAATGTGACTGAATGTCTCGTTCACAGACCGGAGAGTGGTGTAGGTCTAACACGGACATCAATCTCTGATGCCCATTAACTTTGGAGTGTCACGGTATGTAGTCACACATGGCCGTGGAGCGCATGAACAGGTTAATGTTGAACATGAACATGAACACCCTTCACCACGGATACCGGTTGGCACCTTGCTCATTCAGCTGCTGAGCCGTTTAATTGATGCACAGCTTTAGGATAAAGCAAATACATGAATGATAACCGGGCCGTGGTCCTGCTTGGTAGCAGGGCTGGCTGCAGGTGTTTGTCACTGTAGCACGTGGTGACCAGTTCCCTCCACAGACACAAACATGGTTTGTGTGTATGAAGTATTACGGTCATTGTTTACCAGTCAAGGGTTTACATAACCTCTAGATTGAAATTTATTGAGAATGAATGAGTGAGGTTCCCCCGTAATATTAAATACCAAGATTCATGAGACAGGAGGGGCCGACGGTGACGGAGTGAAGGGGGAGGGGGCGGGGGGGGGGAGACGCAGCAGAAGGAAGTGACGCCACACAAACACAGCTGTCCGCCGCTCACTGCCCGGTTCCGGTGTTAAAATCACCAGAATCACGTGCTGAATCACGACTGTCTGTCACTGTCCATGGTGCTGAATCAAGGATTGTGTCACTGTCCATGATGCTGAATCAAGGATTGTGTGTCACTGTCCATGATGCTGAATCAAGATCGCGAGTCACAGTCCATGGTGCTGAATCACGACTGTCTGTCACTGTCCATTGTGCTGAATCAAGGATCATATGTCACTTTCCATTGTGCTGAATCACGACGGTCTGTCACTGTCCATGGTCCTGAATCAAGGATTGTGTGTCACTGTCCATGGTGCTCACTGTCCATGGTGCTGAATCAAGGGTCGCGTGTCACTGTCCATGGTGCTGAATCACGAATGTGTGTCACTGTCCATGGTTCTGAATGAAGGATCATGTGTCACTGTTCATGGTGCTGAATCAAGGATTGTGTCACTGTCCATGGTGCTGAATCAAGGATTGTGTCACTGTTCATGGTCCTGAATCAAGGATTGTGTGTCACTGTCCATGGTGCTGAATCAAGGATCATGTGTCACTGTCCATGGTCCTGAATCAAGGATTGTGTGTCACTGTCCATGGTGCTGAATCAAGATCGCGAGTCACAGTCCATGGTGCTGAATCACGAATCGTGTGTCACTGTCCATGGTGCTGAATCACGAATGTGTGTCACTGTCCATGGTGCTGAATCAAGGATCATGCGTCACTGTCCATGGTGCTGAATCAAGGATTGTGTGTCACTGTCCATTGTGCTGAATCACGACTGTCTGTCACTGTCCATGGTGCTGAATCAAGGATCATGTGTCACAGTCCATGGTGCTGAATCACGAATCGTGTGTCCCTGTCCATGGTGCTGAATCAAGCGTTGTGTGTCACTGTCCATTGTGCTGAATCACGACTGTCTGTCACTGTCCATTGTGCTGAATCACGACTGTCTGTCACTGTCCATGGTGCTGAATCAAGGATCATGTGTCACTGTACATGGTGCTGAATCAAGGATTGTGTGTCACTGTCCATGGTGCTGAATCAAGGGTTGTGTGTCACTGTCCATGGTGCTGAATCACGAATCGTTTGTCACTGTCCATGGTGCTGAATCACGAATCATGTGTCACAGTCCATGGTGCTGAATCACGAATCGTGTGTCCCTGTCCATGGTGCTGAATCAAGCGTTGTGTGTCACTGTCCATTGTGCTGAATCACGACTGTCTGTCACTGTCCATGGTGCTGAATTAAGGATATCCTCTAGTCGGAATGAGCATACTTATAAACGCACTGTTACAACTCCTTCATAGTGTCATATTGCTTTTCGGAGAATTATGATAAGTTCATAGTAGATGCAAAAGTATACTTATGTACAATATGTTATGTTGAACCATGGTGAACATTGAATCATGGTGCCCCAGCACTTAAAAGAATAAACTTCATAATTCTCAAAATTCTGACCCTTTTTATTAACAGCAGTTACTTGTACTTTTACTTTCAATACTTAAGTACATTTAATATCAGAAAATTACTTTTGATAATTAAGTACAATAAATATCAGATACTTTAAGACTTTTACTCAAGTAGTATTCTAATATGTGACTTTTACTTTTACTGGAGTCATTTTCCAGTAAGGTATCTTTACTTTTACTGAAGTATGGCTTTTGGGTACTTCATACACCACTGTGTATATGTATTTATTTTCGTTTGGTTGTCGTATTAGAGTCCTTAGTCCACACTCCAGATTAGTGGGAGGCAAAGCTGTTTGCCAACCGCCAAAAAAAGCAAAAGAAAGAAGAAGAAGCAGGCAGCTGAAGACGGTTCGACTTGAACGCAGTTTTTTGTCAATGCCCCTTTCTACGTCCGCCTGGTCTCGTCTGCTTTCCAGGCGAGGCGCAGTTCAACTCGAACGGGCCTAATGTAGGGACGCTGCTGCTCACATACGTTCATTAAAATACGTAAATTGAGAAGAAAAACAACAACAAAATTCGCCTTCAAAATAAAAGCAATGCAGCTCTATTCTTGCATGATGTACACTTATTTACGTTTTATTCCTAATTTCCTAATGACCTCCTGCGGCCCGTACAATGCCCAGGTCTGCGTCTAGAGAAGTGATTCTCAACTGGTGGGTTGCGGACCCGTTTTCAGTGGCCTTTGCCTGACAAATATAAATAAAAATAAAAAAATTTTAAGTATTGAAGGGCATTTTTTAAGCAGCGGAATTATTCCAGCATTTAAGGCACTTGTTCTGCGGTGCAGGAAAAACACCGACCAATGCATTGTGAATCGCATCACGTGATGAAGCTCAGCCAATCAAATATGGGCATTCTGACAAGTTTCCTGACTTGAGTGAGATGTACACACACCGTGACATACGGGGAGAGACGAGGATATAGAGAGCAGAGCAGGACTGTTGACGTGTGAGTTGTGAAAGTCAAATCATAGGACGATCTCCAAAAGAGAAAAAAGTCCAGAGAGACCAGAGTCATTAGACTCTGACTGGACAGACTCATAGAGGTGAATTACTCAAACACTAATTTCTCTTTTTCGAGAAAAATATAACATTGTGAATTTTTCACTTCACCCTGAATGAACTGAATTTAAAGCTGCAGAGCAATTCAGTGAAAATATTTTTTCGAAATTGAATTTCATTACGTAATATATTTTTTAATCCAGCTGTTATTTTACTTAAAATGAGAAGAACATGTATTCATGTATTTCTATGTATTATTTATAATCCATCCAGTTAAATTTGAAAAATTTGAATAATATTTGTGAAAATATAATTGATGTGTGCTTTCTTTATTTGATTTGACAGTTGTTTACTACACAGCTGTTACTACTACTAGACGTCTAGATATACCAAAATTATATATAAATGATGAACCTTTTCTCAAGGGTCTGGCAAAGAATACTTAGATTATTTTATAGTCTACATTTAGTGATGATCTCCAATTATCTGTCAAAAGACCATCTTATAGTCTTATAGTCATCTCACCTCTGTTATTTTCCCTTTATCTCCTACCTTTGGGACCGATCATAAAAAGCTATAATGTGTCCTATCACTTATATGCAGACGATATCCAACTTCATCTGTCATTCAAACCCAGCGAGGCATTCACATTAACTAGGCACCTGGACTGTGTAAATGCCATCAGAGACTGGACGGCAGAAAACTGCTTACAACTCAACGACTCTAAGACGGAGGTCCTAGTTATTGATCCAGAGGAGTTTGTCCCCATGATCAGGCAGATTATCAGTCCACTCTCCTCTGCTGCCCATTGCAACCTGCGCAATCTTGGGATTTTCTTTGATCGATCCATGTCGTTTGACCCTCATGTTAAGCAGCTGTCCAGGTCATGTTTCTTCCATCTAAGAAATATCAGTAAACTCAGATCTGTGGTTTCAACACCTGAACTAGAGATGATCATACACACATTTATCTCCTCTCGCATTGACTACTGCAACTCACTTTTCACATCACTCAGTGCATCTGCTCTTAACCGTCTGCAGGTCATCCAAAATGCTGCCGCCAGATTACTCACCAGGACAAATCAACGGTCTCACATCACCCCCGTACTCCGATCTCTCCACTGGCTTCCTGTAGCATCTAGGATACACTTTAAAATTCTCACCATCACTTACAGAGCACTTCACGGTCAGACCCGCCCGCACTCTCAGGTCAAACGCTCTAGGTCTTCTGTCAGTCCCACGCACACGATTTAAGACCCGTGGTGACCGAGCCTTTGAGGCAGTGGCCCCGAGTCTCTGGAATGCTCTGCCTGCAACTCTGCGCCTCGCAGATACTGTGGATACTTTTAAAAGCCAGCTTAAAACCCACCTGTTTAGGCTGGCGTTTGTGTAAAAGTAAACCCATGTCCTAGCCATATTTTAAGACCTGCTCTTAAAATATGTTTTACATTTCTATTCTATTTTATTTATTTTTTATTATTTTATTTTATTATTTTTAATCTTTTTATTTTCTCTGTGTATATAATTTATTGACCCTAGGGTCACATTATGTTTTTTATGCTTTTAAATGTCTGCTCTGTTTAAGCACTTTGTGATATTACTGTCTGTGAAAAGCGCTATATAAATAAAATTCATTCATTCATTCATCTTCATCTGGTATGAAGAGCAGTGTGATCATTCCCTGCTGCTGCATGGTTGGAGACATTTCTTTATTGTCGATACATTATTTGAACATATTGAAAAGCAGAGTTTCAAAACACATTTAAAATTCAATAGAAAGAACACCTATTCCTTGATATTTCCCTTTTCCCATTTTGCTAACAGCATCAAGAGTTTCAGATTTTGAGGCGATCACATCCGTTCATTAGATATGTGTGGTTAGATATGTGTGGTTAGATATGTGGAGTTAGATATGTGGAGTTAGATATGTGGGGTTAGATACGTGTGGTTAGATACGTGGGGTTAGATACGTGTGGTTAGATACGTGTGGTTAGATACGTGGAGTTAGATACGTGGGGTTAGATACGTGGGGTTAGATACGTGGGGTTAGATACGTGGGGTTAGATACGTGGGGTTAGATACGTGTGGTTAGATACGTGGGGTTAGATACGTGGGGTTAGATACGTGTGGTTAGATACGTGTGGTTAGATACGTGGGGTTAGATACGTGGGGTTAGATACGTGTGGTTAGATACGTGTGGTTAGATATGTGGGGTTAGATACGTGGGGTTAGATACGTGTGGTTAGATACGTGGGGTTAGATACGTGGGGTTAGATACGTGGGGTTAGATACGTGGGGTTAGATACGTGGGGTTAGATACGTGTGGTTAGATACGTGGGGTTAGATACGTGTGGTTAGATACGTGGGGTTAGATACGTGGGGTTAGATACGTGTGGTTAGATACGTGTGGTTAGATACGTGGGGTTAGATACGTGGGGTTAGATACGTGTGGTTAGATACGTGTGGTTAGATACGTGGGGTTAGATACGTGGGGTTAGATACGTGGGGTTAGATACGTGGAGTTAGATACGTGGGGTTAGATACGTGTGGTTAGATACGTGGGGTTAGATACATGTGGTTAGATACGTGGGGTTAGATACGTGTGGTTAGATACGTGGGGTTAGATACGTGGGGTTAGATACGTGTGGTTAGATACGTGGGGTTAGATACGTGTGGTTAGATACGTGGGGTTAGATACGTGGGGTTAGATACGTGGGGTTAGATACGTGTGGTTAGATACGTGGGGTTAGATACGTGGGGTTAGATACGTGTGGTTAGATACGTGTGGTTAGATACGTGTGGTTAGATATTAATACATGCAGTACATGCTACCATGTGAAACACGTATTGGAGGTATTAATACATGCAGTACATACTACCATGTGAAACACGTATTAGAGGTAGTAATACATGCAGTACATACTACCATGTGAAACACGTATTAGAGGTATTAATACATGCAGTACATACTACCATGTGAAACACGTATTAGAGTTAATATATGCAGTACATACTACCATGTGAAACACGTATTAGAGTTAATACATGCAGTACATACTACCATGTGAAACACGTATTAGAGGTACTCATACATGAAGTACATACTACCATGTGAAACACGTATTAGAGGTACTAATACATGAAGTACATACTACCATGTGAAATACGTATTAGAGGTATTAATACATGCAGTGTGAGGAGGCATGATGGCTCTGCAGAGTTACAGGTGGTACTGTAGCATAACTGATGCATCATTTATATGCATCATA
Source organism: Lycodopsis pacificus (assembly GCA_028022725.1). NCBI lineage: Eukaryota > Metazoa > Chordata > Actinopteri > Perciformes > Zoarcidae > Lycodopsis > Lycodopsis pacificus. Next base: position 3,756,306 of record CM051698.1, read on the forward strand.
TGGTACAAGGCTATGAATATTGCATGCTGTTATGTGTAGCAGGCAACAGCAACACTCTGCTGCAGACATTCTGTTTAAAGAACAATCCTGATGGTTTGTTGGGTTTGGCTTCAATGTTTCAGCAGATTGTTACCCAGCTGAGTCCTGCACTATAGTCAGTCGGTGGACAAATTCAGTGGAATTAACATACATATATTTCCCTGTCAAAAATATTTGGACAGTGTAAGTGTGCAAAATGCATATGAACATTGTCAGAGTACACCATCTGCCTTCCTGCACTGGATGGCTGTCGGGCTCGGAGTGAGATTATAGGGTCACGGTCAAATGACAGCGGCTGCCAGCAGGTTGTGGCGAGTTGCAACTCATTTGGCAAACGAACTTTGACAATTCTGCAAATTCAGAATTACTGATTACTGAATTTTCCTCAAATAATGAGACACCTCGGCCCAAGGCAACTGCGGAATCCTTAAAGAACCATAGCAGTGCTTTTGCCCAGTAGATCTTATGTGCTTACAACTGATATTGCCAAAACATAAAAAGATCTTAATCTAGTTTCAACCACAGACCTTTTCTTCAGACAAACTAAAAACCCATTCAAAAAAACATTGACTTTGACACATGGACACCTGAAGTGCACACGATGTCGTCTCATCTCCAGGTTTTATGACTTACACTGCAACACTCTGTCTCCATTACAGCACAACCCGTTCCCAATGCAGGAGCGAGTGGTGCTGCTTATACGTGCCTTTTGTCATCGGCTTCATTCTAGTACGCTATCAAAATCAACTTGCAGACTTGCCCAATGTAACACCTGCATCACAGAGAAACTCAAATCTGCACTGGTTTTCATGGACGTTACCTAATTCTAGACTTCTATTAAAGTTTCAATCAAGGAGTGATCTATGAGTCCTTCCTGATGATGAATGTTCATGTACGCCTTATGACGGGAGTTTCACCATTCATCTGACATAAATCATTGCATTTGTAACATTTTATGTTTGGGAACTCAACAAGGAACAAAAATAACTGTACCTCCTGCACATTCTCCCCTTTACCTCTGCACTGTATCTATGTTCTATGCCTGCAAGTGTGTGATGCAGCAGTAATACAGTATATCTTCTACAGCTCTTATTACATAAATACAAATCTTAATTTGGTTAAAATGTCAAAGTCAGTTGAGGTAGACCAGCTCTGTCCCACTGAAAGATTTCATGTGACTTACAAGGCCATCGGGATCATTTTGAAAGACCATTTTCGCTTATCGTTACAGTTATTGTGACTTTATTCTGACAGGGGTCAGTGTCATGTTCATTGGTAATGATAATGAACAGCATATTTCATATTACACTATAACATTATTAACCCAATGCCGTACAGCCATGTTGTTTACATTGTTATTCTTCTACTGTTGTCACGATCAGGCTTTGCCTTCTGTGTTCTGTGTCTTTGTGTAGCTTCACCCTCCTCACTCTACCTGTCAGTCACTCCCTCAGCATCAGCCCAACTCCCCTCACCTGCCGCTAATCAAGCACTCCCTCCTCATCAGCACAACTCCCCTCACCTGTTCAAGCCCTGTCTCTCACTCACTCACTGACAGGTCATTGTTGTTTATCTCTACCCGCCCGTTTTTTCTCGTCCTGTTCCTGGTTTCCCCGTCTGCCTGCCCGCCCGGCATCGGTCCTGCTGGATTTTCCCCTTCGTCTCTTGTCTTGTGCTTGGACTCCCTGTTGTGTTCTGGTAACGATTCTTGTTTTGTGTCCATTAAATACCTGCTTCACGCTACTCTGCATTCGAGTCCTCCATCATGCCCCGTGACAACTGTTATTGTTACTATTATTGCAGCCCATATCTTGTATTCAAAACTTCATGCTTTAGACCAGGGCTCTCAAACTCCTCTTCACTCTGGGCCACATCAGCATCACGGTCGCCTCAAAGGGCCGGTTGTAAATGTAACTACTCCTAACATATTGGTAAATAACTGTCTCTGCATTTGATTATTGTTTATTCAAGTGTAAAAATATTGTACATGCAGTTATATAAATGTAAAAAAATATATTTAAGCACATTTCTGTTATTACAACTTAAATCCTTTTAATTTAGGGTTAAGAAACCCACATTACTCTATCAAAGATCAAACTATTCAAGAAAATAGCAAAGACAAATATCAAACAAGTTATTATAATAACTTTGTTCAAAGGTTAAAATCCTTTCAAGGGTGCGTTTGCACAATCCCACATGAAGTATTTCATGTGTTGTAAAGCCACGTTTAAAGTAGTCTTCAATGTACTCACAATACAATTCCATGTCAAATGTACAGTAACCAGCCAAAGAGCTGCTTCTATGACTGTGTGTTAAGTATCTCATAACTTCGACTTTCTATCTCATAATTTCGACTATGTGGATATTTTTGTTATCAAGTCTAACTTTTAAATTTTTTTTTGTTTTTAAAGTAAAAAAAAAAGAAATAAATAGATTTTGCTGGCGGATTCACGGGCCACATAAAATTACGTGCCTTGAGTTTGAGACCCCTGCTTTAGACCCTGACAACAACAATATTGAGCCCTAAATTCAACAACACTGCTCCTGTAAAGCCGGGTATGTCGTTTTTCACTATTTTAATATTTGAAAAGCTAAAGTAGCAATGTACACATTCAGTATAACTTCAGCAGCCAGCGTGTCATAGACGTGCTAATGCTAGCTAATGTGCTAACGTGCTTTGCTAATGTTAGCTCTAGAAATGCAATGTTTTAGAATTATACATCTCATTCCAAACTCTCAAAGTAACGCGTATACCTATTATACAACTTTTAATCTTGACTAGCTCGAAATCCACAACACCAGCCTAAAAATGAACCGCATGTTAAACGATGAGTCCATGGAGCACAGCCGTACAGTTGTCGGACTTGGCCGATGCTACACAATGATTGGCCAGTCTGCGTTTGAGTCGTGGGACAAAGGGAGAAATGTGTTTGCATGATTTACTTCCCCTTGACTAAGCCTATGAAGACTGCCACTAATGTCATCCACTGCTCAGTCATGCTTTTATTTGAATGGGTTTTGTAGCTCAGCATGTGTCCTTCCCTCTCTTCCTCTTATTTCCACAACTGCTCAACGTATGTGCCATATTTGTTGGCAGATTGATTGCTTCTCCCACCTTTGTGTTCACTTCACTTGGTGAATCATTCAGCTTTCCATCCACCTCCACCACCGCTTTCCTCTCGCAGCGGGTATCCAGCCTCTGCTGGCCTTTCTGCAGATACAATGATACCCATGTATAATTTATGGAGGGTGGGTGTATAGTGCCAGTTACATGCAACAGTGCCTCCCGTTATCTGCTTAAAGCCCGGGAGGGGGGGCGACACTACTCCACTCGCTGTCACACCGTCGCTATGACAGCAAGGTATTCACTTGATTTAGAAACTCCTGTTTATTCATCTTGTCTCTTGGAAACAGACAGTCTGCACATTGGCTTTTAAAGAATTCTGTACACTTGCAGATATTTTATATGATGTCTACATATCACATTATTCTCATGTAAAACAGATTTATTTATTAGTCTTTAGTACACTGTTTGCATAGATTAAATGTTATGTGCCTGTAATCCCTGTGGACAAAAGTGACTTCCGAGCGTCAGAGTCCCTTTGGAAAAGGCCTCATTTGACTTCAGCAGGGTCCGAGAGTCTTCCTCGCGCAGTCCTGGTTCTCTTGTGCCTCCCTTCCCTCCAGCGGTCCCAGCAAAATAGCCTGGGCCTCCAGCAGTGTTGTGTCTCTTTCTGACTCTCAGTGGGGGCGTGGAGCTCTCCACCTCACTGACGTGTGATGTGTGAACAGGGGCGTTGGTCTTCATCTCATTTTTTCTAATGGCAGCAGAGTCGCCAGTGATTTACTGTTATTTTACAGTGAATCTACTGTAATTTATTTTAACAGTATTTTATCGAATATTGAATTACAATGTGTGATTGTTGAATGACTGGTTTTTACCATAATTGTACAGTATATACCAGCATTTTACCATTCATTTACAAAGGGTAAATAAGATCTGCTACTTTTGCATTTAATTCCCTACAACAACAAAAACATTTACATGTATATTTTAAAACTGAAGCGGTGCCGCATGCTTAGAAGAAAAAGGTATAATTACACACTTTTTTCACATGTAAATGTGACCTGCATTAACTACATGACAGTGTAAAGGAGAAAGAGAACAGTGAGAGAGGATTTGACGGCCTCACTTCTTCAGTAGTGGCTTCCTCCTGTTAAGCAGAAACAAAGAACCTCTGCATCTGCCTCATGCTGTTCAACTCTCTGAGATATGTAGACAGCATTTATTTCAACAGAGAATAATGAAGTCACTCCCATACCAGTACTCGGCCTGTGTGCTCGGACCAACACACGTGGAACTCACGGTAGCTTCTGTCTCCCATAGCACATCGCAGCCATTCAAATGTTCTCCATCCTCTAGTTTAATTTGAAAGACGTGTTCAACAAACAAAAATAATTACTTACAATATTATCACAAAACCTAACAAAAAGATAGACTATGCCAGAGGCAATCTCTGTAGCTTCATATTACTATAGAGATGCAATTGGATATGTATTGCCCCCAAACGTTTCCCCCACTGAATATTAGATTTTTTTTTACTGAATCTCAATGAGGCAGATGCATACAACTCAACACCATGACTCTAAACAGGTAACAACCCCAATTACAAGGTGATTCGGCATTTATTAGTAACTTCAGTTACTCGCACACATTCATGGAAATACTAACGTAAGTAAATTGAGCAGCAGGTTTTTCTCTCAGCACCACTCAGCAAGATTGTAGATTTCCTCTCTATATGAAGTCTCATCATCGCTTGTAATCTGGCCAATGAAGGTAGTGTCATCTGCTAAGCTTCCCAACAGAGTTCTCTTCGTGATGGGGTAGAGGCCAGTTAAAAGTTCCTCACAGTAACTTCAATAATCAAGGTAGGGCTTTGGTGAAAGTCAAAGGTAAAAGTTTAACCAAATGTTGCCTGGTTTATATTATTCCCTGGTTTCATTTTCCTCTGCCCCCTCATTTTCATCTCTGTGTATCTCATTTATTCCCACCCGACTGCAGCGAGAGTATGTGGGAGCAGGCTGTCCCTCTGTGGAGGAAGACACTTGGCTGTCAACAGGATTTAGTTTTGGTAAATTATTAATGCCAGAGGAACAGGAAGACGGATGTTTAATGTCCTGAGCACCTACAGTACATCTGCCTAAAGGCCACTGCACATCATTTTGTCAACAACCGTGCCGACTCTGATAATACAATGTGCTTTCAGAAATAATAAAACAGTTTTATTTGTGAGGAGAATGAAAAACAAGCCAGAGAAAATATGGAAATGATAGATGATAAAATAACTGGACAAAGCACAATAATAACAGCCTGAGTTAAAGCCCCAACATGTCACTTTTGGACCGTACATTTCAGGTCTGTTGACAAACATTATTGAAGGGTGAAATAAAAAATCTGCCAATCAGGATTCATTAGCTAGGACCCCGCCTCAGCCGAGGGCAAACCTTCATCGATTATTTGGAGCATCGAGGGAGATTAAGCCAGGGTGAGAGTTTAACGGTTTGGGGAAGGCTTAGTTGAGGATCCACTGCGGCTCCCGGTCCTTGCAGATCCCCAAAAGAAGCCCTCCTAAGAAAGCAGGGCTCCCTGCCTGTTGCACAGGTCGATGAGGCTGTGGCGAGTGTAAAGTTGGTAGGCATGGGAAGATAGGTTATCGACGATGGAGTTCTGCCCATCGATGATCGGCAAAATCGAGGTAGGATTCATGGGTTTAACGACAGCTTTGAATATGGCGAAACCGATGTTGGACCGGTGTCTGCAAGAGGGCGGCTCTTCTGAACTTCTGGAATGAGAAACGAGAAAGCAATGGCATTGCTGTGGCCCAGACATGAGCTGCATCGAGAACGCACTGGTAAGTAGGAGGGTGCTGGTGCTGCCCAATCCAGCACCCTTGACGGATGGGTGTTGCAGCGTCCTTTGATGATTGGGTAAACGATTGCTCGGTTGTCAGGAGTTAAGAGCGGAGTGGAGGAGGAGAGAGCGGACTTTGTTTCCGTTGTCTACGTCTGGGGGTGGCGGGTCTCCCTCTGCCTGAGATGTGAGTTATTGGAGGACTGCGTGGATCTGAATCTTCGTAGACTCTTGTAGGATTGAATGGAGAGAGCGATTCTGGCGGGTGGATGCAGCTGATCGGCTTGTTGGAGTTCGGCGGGTTTGGCTGCGTTGAGCTGCCTGGCCACTCCCGGTGGCGGTTGCCAGTGTCTCGTGGGAATCCCTGGGGTCTTTGGAGAGGGAAGCAGATCGAGGGCTTCCCCTGAATGTATGGGTGGCCTCTGTGGAGGCAAAAGGATTGTCGTCGTCAGATGGGCTGCAGAAAAGCAGATCCGTGTTTAAGGCAAGGGAAGATAGTTTTGTGTTTTTCTGTGTGGCGTTCTGGTTTCGAACAGGCCGAGGCTTAGAGTGGGTAGATATTTATAGGAATCTGGCCGGAAGTGGGGGAGTGGTTGAGGCGTGGTCCTGCTCCTGAAATTCAGCTAAAATGATCTCCAATGAAAGGAGTTTTTACTGTGATGTCTGTAAACAATTCGGATGTAAACAGACCTTTAACAACATGAAGAAACACCACTAGCTCTATTTGTTTTCTTGTGCCAGTCTGTGCATGAAAAGTCCTGTAAATGAATCTAGTCAGCGTCAATGTTTTTCTTGTTGGACGAGGGGTTGGGCCTCTAAAATCCTGCTCATCTAGTCTTCCTCTTAGCTAATTCCTAAATCGAAGAGTAAATGTGAATTCTGGAACCTTTTATATGTTTGGAAGTTTATTCATGATTCCAGGAGTATACAGAAAAAATAATCCAAGTCTAAATGTATTTATTTAGGTATTAGCTTCTCATAGTAAGAGTTTAACTGGTGTCCGGGCTTAATTTAGGTCATTTGGTGTTATTCCTTCAGCTTGGTTCGTTCAGGTTACTGTAGTGTTTAGAACAGGGGTCTCAAACTCATTTTCACTCCGGGCCACATCAGCATCATGGTCGCCCGCAAAGGGCCGGTTGTAAATGTAACTACTCGTAATATTGTTAACTCTCTGCATTCACAGTTTAAAGTAGTCTTCAATGTACTCACAATACATTTCCATGTCAAATGTACAGTAACCAGCCAAAGAGCTGCTTCTATGACTGTGTGTTTAAGTATCTCATAATTTTGACTTTTAATCTAATAATTTTGACTTTCAATCTCATAATTTTGACTTTCAATCTCATAATTGTGACTTTCAATCTCATCATTTTGACTTTCTATCAGTTATGACTTTCTATCTCATAACTTCGACTTTCTATCTCATAATTTCGACCATGGGGATATTTTAATTATCAAGTCTAATTAAAATCGGGCCGGGAGTTTGAGACCCCTGGTTTAGAACGTGTTATCGTGCAGGCATCGTGGACCGCTGAGCCCTGTTCTGCTGCTGTAACCATGTTGCATTAGATCAGTCACTGCTCGTGGATTTGGAGATTGTGATTTTATTACTTTAAAGACCAGAACCACGGCGGGCCAAACCTCGATTCGCCGGCCGGGTTCCGGGGTGATAGGAAAGCAATATTCGTATTTCACCGCGGTGATGAGGAGCTGCTTTGTTTTGGGGATTCTTTAGTTTGTTTTCTCTTGTTTTAGTCAGCTCCGTGAGTAGGATTTAGAACTGTAAGTATCACTGTATAAACATTTAGAGACGTGGCTGGCCAGATGCGAATCCGACTGCAGAGTTTTTCGTGATGGAGAAGCTGTTCTCACATTTTACGGCGGCACTAAGTGCGTTGCTTTAGAGTTCGGCTTCCCTTTCTTTCTCTCTCCTCTTTCAACTAACACACACACATCTTTAGACACACATACTGATGTAGCTAACCATCTCAGACACGTAGGTACGTAGTCTATTGTCGCAACTCACATTATGCGTCGATCCACGTGGTTACGTACGTAGCCACCTCCTTTTTTTGTTTTGTTGTAGTTCTTTTACCTCCGCCATCTTGTCTGTAGGCCCGCGGGGCGCGGCCCGCTTGAGAATACATTCTACCTCTGTCTGAGTAGTTCACTCCTCCCCTACACACACACCCCCCATATACATACATGCACATACACGTATATACTGTATATACTCTTACCCAGTGACGGGCCGTGCATTTTATACCTGGGCCTTCACTGCTGTCCTGCAGCTGAAATACCACCTTATAACCACATTGTGGCGCCACAGCTCATTTTTAAGGCTGTAACTATGTACGTCTTTGTCGTTTGATTAATGCTCGAGCATTTAGAGAATGCAAAAGCCTAAATTCAGGAAAATATAACATCCTCAGCTGGTCTGGCTGTGGGATCCACTGTCATTCCTGACCCAAAGAGGTTATCAGGATTTTACTTTCACAACTGGAACATTGAACGTACTGCTCTGCAGTGTCTTTCCTCCTCTCAGCACCCTCTGTCATGGTGCAGCTCACTCAGTCAGAATGCATTTTGATTGGCTTAGCTGCATCACGTGATGTGATTCACTACCCATCAGCCTCTGCTGGCTGTTAAGTTTCGTTTCACGATAGTCACGTGCTCGCCCACTGACCAATCACAGCACACTCTGCACCTAGCGGGGACAGATGAACACTGAGCAGCATGTAATGCTGACGTCATTATAGGCCGGCTAGCAGGCGCTGACACGTCAAAGAATACGCCCAACATGTCAAACTAAAGATCTGATTGGTTGAACACTTTGACAATCAACAATATCGTCCCCATTTACTTTAATCTGCACTGGCTGCAGGTGAGAGTCTGCAGGCCTCTGGCTCTGTTCTTACCAAGAGACACAGAGGTGAGCTCTGATTGGATAAAAGCTCTACTTAAAACAAGCTGCACTGGAAGCAGAGCAACTGAGGAAGACAGTAGCTGTGCAATGAGAACATAAGATAATGGGGAAAATATTATTATACATTTTAATACATGTAGTGTATTTAAGAAAAATTATGAAATTATAAAATATATATTTTTTTTTTTTCTTTAAAAAAAAAAAATATATAGCTTTGTGATTCTGTTTAGGGCAGCAGAGAAGGCCTTGCAGGCCCTGACGGCCCACCACTGCTCTTACCACAGTTTATTAACTCGATTTTAGTTATTAGACACATAATTGCATGATAGTGTTTTTTTGGCTTTTGATATTTATTATTTGGATTTGATCAACTTTATTGATGTTGATAGTTTAGTTTCATATTTGCTGATAACCAAACGCGCTCCTTGTTGTGCCCAACAGAGACATCCATTAAAGCATTATACTAAAATATAATTATGTTTTTATTACGGCAGCTGTTAACGTTTGATGTTCCCCAAACTGCAGGTCAAAGTTGGTCACTCTCTTTTCCCAGCTGCAATGCCCTCTGTACAAACAAGCGTTGACTATAGATTATGGATAAAAAGATACCATGATGAAAATGATCGTGGCCAAATTGGAGCCATGAGGTAGAAGCACAATGCACTCACACCCAAGTACTCCAGTCTACTTGAGCCCTGTGATTTCAGCATTTACGTGACTCCTTCAGCTTGTGTATTGACATGGAAACTGCGGTGAAGCCACGGCTGTTCCCCATGCATTCAGCGGAGTGGAGTTAGATGCATAACACTGTCAGCCGTGGTAATAACAAACGAGTCGGAGGAACAAAGAGGTGCTCAAGGCCTTCTCTGCCTTCCTGTCCTACACTGAAGTGGAATCTGTTTATGCTGAGATTATGGCTCTCAGCACACTCAGCACACTCAGCACACTCTCAGTGTACTTCCATTTTATAGAGAACGAATATCCAATCATTGTTTAATGAATCAGAAATGTTTTTTGTGCACTTGCTGCTACCAGAACTCATTCATAGTCCGCTGAAGGTTGTAGTTTGAAAGTAAGAGTCTTGTGTTTTGGATGTTCTTATAATACAGTCTGTCAGAGATGTGTAGGCGTTGTTGTTCCAGTGTTCTGCACAGATCTGATACCTGCCCGCCCTCCCGTCTGCTCTCACCCCTGGCTGTCTGAGGCTCTTTGTGTTGCATTACCTGGAGACACCGTTGACTGCACGGAGGTCCCTGGGGACCGCCGGTAGACAATAAGCTTATATTTTCATCCAAATTCATGAATGTGGTTAGTTTCCGCAAATTGTTAATCTATATCAAGCAGTCAATCAAGTTGCTAACTGTTACTGACTGGTCTCCCTCAGAAGAATTACGTTAGTGAGTTGAACCTCCTTAGTTAGACTACCTACTACGCCGGTGGCTCAGACGTAGAGCGGATTGACGGTTCGATCCCCGGCTCATTTATTCCATGTCGATGTGTTCTTGGGAAAGTGCCTTCGGCATATGAATGGGTATGAATGCTTAGAGACGGTCAAAGTGCTGATGTAGGTGTCCTCATCTAAAGCAGAGATGAAGTAATGTTGTTCTGATTAACCAAATAAGGACTGTATATCCTGTTATATTGTAATGTGTTTGTGTAAAACTCAATGCTATGACTAAGAGTCATGTTCCAAGGATGAGAGAGCTGGAGGAAGGGGGGTGACTTGTAAGATTAAGTTGGGATTCGACACTGGACACCATCCGGTACTCGGCTGAGACCACTGGTCATTGTTCGAGAGGAGCATCGGAGGACATCTCTGTTCGCGGGAAGGAGAACGCCGTTCGTGAGCAAGGATTGGCAGACGGAGATTTTCCTCTCCCCCTGCTTGAAACTGGATAACAGAGGGAGCCACATTCTGACTTTGTACTGAGCGCGAAGGACAGCTGAACGAACTTTGTTGTCCCTCGCAGGAGGAGTTGTGGCCTGGCCAGGCCTCTGCTCCTAAACCACAAAGGATTCATCTCTCTCTCACTCAGCCTCGGCACAGTCGGAGTTTAAAGATTATAATCAGATCGTAATGAATTGAAGTAGAGTTGTATTATTTGTGTGAGCCGTTGCTATGCCCTTGCTAATTATCCTGCAATAAATATCTAAACTGCATTTAAAGTAAATATTTCTGAGATTTCATTCACCGGGTAGTAAAGAGTACTCATGGTTGTAAAAAGTGCTATTGCGTGCATAACAACAATAGAGTTCTGAATGGTTATCCTAGTTCCTAGGTCCACTAAACAATCCCTTATAGCTTAACGCTGTTAAAACCTATCCTGGCACCTGACCAAGAGCCTCCGTTAGAGGAAAGCTGCCATTGACTGACACGACTGATATTTGCACTCAGCCAGAGGGCCTCTCGGCCTAGTTACTGGAGGAAGCAGGGTAGACGTCAGGAGAGACGGTGGTGAGCAAAGCCAGGAGAGTTTCCTCGACCCCCCCCACAACAACTCCTGGATTTAACAACGCTCAACATGAAAACAATGGTTAGTCAAGAAGGATCCATTGTTGTGGTGGGCACAAATTAAACGCATCCATGTGACTATGTAATGAGCAGAGCTAGTGACGTAGTATTACAAATTGAGAAAGACCACTTATGGTACGTGGGTCCACCAAACACAGAACTTTCAACCACGAGACCGGTGTTCAACACTGCTCTTCCCAAAGTGTTCGAGGCCTCAACACAAGCTTATCTTTGCCATTGATCAATGTTCTGAGCAGGATTCAGCAGCTCCAAGGAACAAAATAAATGCTGTTGATTTAAACTATTGATGCATTGACGTTGATGCATTTTCAGCATCAACGTCATCAATTATGTCGACTCCTCGGTGTGAGCACATTATCGAGCCCTTTACATCTTGCCCTGTCTCGGAAATCTCTGTTCATGTCATTTGCTGCTTCTGAAAAGTGAAGGACTCTGTAATGTTGGACAAAACACGTCCTTTTATTAGCAGGCACGTTCCGACTCATACACGGCTAGTAGAGATTGATGCTTACGAACATTTGTTTTTTCTGAACACGTTTTCAGTTGTTTGCAGTCTCAAGTTGAGCATGGTTTTATGAAAAGTACACTTACACAGCATGATCTGGATAAAGCTAGGGAGTACTAGACTGTAAATCAATCAAAAACTTGTTCCAGCGTCACCTGACTGAAGTCTGACAATGACATTTGTTCAAATAGGAAGGAAATTGCTGACGCTCAGAAGTTGCCAATACGTCTGTCAGGTAACGTGATCATTTGTATCCGTCCATCCATCTTCTGTAACGGCTTATCCTATTCAGGGGGCTGGAACCGATCCCAGCTGACATGGGGTGAAGGCGGGGTTCACCCTGGACAGGTAGCCAGACTATCATAGGGCCGACAGTTAGATGCGTAAAACCGTTCACTCTCACATTCACACCAATGGGCAATCTAGAGACATCAACTAACCAAGGATGTTTGGACTGAGGGAGGAAGCTGGAGGACTTGGAGAGAACCCACGCTGACACGGGAACTCTAACCAGGGCCCCTCTTGCTGTGAGGCGACAGTGCTAACCACTACACCACCTAATGTGTTACATTTCGAATTCATATTGTCTTTTTAATAGTAATATTTAATACTTTGCTACATCTTTGATGCAGAAACACATGTGATATGTGATAACTCTACAGATTGTCGTGGGCTAGTTATGCTTTCCCAGGTAACGCCAGCTGCTCAGCCTTTGCTCATTCAAATAGATCACAGTAGGATTACATAGACGTTGAAGCCTCTTCTTGCAACTGTGCAACTGAATTTCTTTGAGAATAATTGTGAACTTTAAAATGTCGTTCTCCATGCAGACGAACAGGGGATACACTCATACACAACTAAAGAAAAGGTCAGCATTTGACCCTTTGTGTTGCTGTGTATGATTGTATCGGTTTGTTTCATTTAAGAGCTGCACTCCAATCACAAGCTTTAAATACAAGTAATAATACTTCATACATTGACTCAAGGCTGATGAATAAATTAACTCAATGATTCCTTGACCTCATGACGTTCCATCGAGGTCGAGGAATCGTGTTTAGGAGACGTTGGGAGGTCATTTTGTGGCCTTGGGCTTCTGACCTTCAAATCAATCTAAGTGCTCCATATTGATATGACAATTCCTAAAACACATCTCCAGGAGGCATGCTGGAGGAGTTGTAGACGAGGAAACAACAGTGTATCCTTTGTGTAAGTCTCTTCGGCACCCGTGACAAATAAAAGTGACACACAGCTGGAATAATCTCAAACTATGGCAGGACTCTACAGTGGTCTCCGCTCCTTTTGTGCTCATGAGTTGTAGTAATAAGAGGACTAAAAGCGGAATCAAACGTTTTCCGGTTCACAGATTATGTAGCAGTTCGTGAGGCTGTGTACTAACCGCATTGACAACATTCCTATGCATTTAGCACTACTTTGTTGTATTTCATGTTGTCATGTAGATAGACAGGGCTGTGTTTGTGTGTATATAATATACATTCCTCAAGTTTGTTTAATTTTGTTAAATTGTCATTGCCTCTACTCCTCTCCCCTCACTTCTCTTCCTCGCCTCCTCTGCTTGCATCTGAGACTGAGACTGGAGAAGAAGAAGAAATGAATGAATTTTTATGAATGAATTTTATTTATATAGCGCTTTTCACAGATAGTAAATATCACAAAGTGCTTAAACAGAGAAGACATTTAAAAGCATAAAAAACATAATGTAACCCTAGGGTCAATAAATTATATACACACAGAAAAATTTAAAAAATAAAAAATAATAAAATAAAATAATAAAAATAAATAAAAATGTAAAACATTTTATGAGCAGGTCTTAAAATATGGCTAGGACATGGGTTTACTTTTACACAAATGCCAGCCCAAACAGGTGGGTTTTAAGCTGGCTTTTAAAAGTATCCACAGTATCTGCGAGGCGCAGAGTTGCAGGCAGAGCATTCCAGAGCCTCGGAGCCACTGCCTCAAAGGCTCGGTCACCACGGGTCTTAAATCGTGTGCGTGGGACCGACAGAAGACCTAGAGCGTTTGACCTGAGAGTGCGGGCGGGTGAATAGGGGCGAAGCAGATCAGCTACATAAGCCGGAGCCTGACCGTGAAGTGCTCTGTAAGTGATGGTGAGAATTTTAAAGTGTATCCTAGATGCTACAGGAAGCCAGTGGAGAGATCGGAGTACGGGGGTGATATGAGACCGTCGATTTGTCCTGGTGAGTAATCTGGCGGCAGCATTTTGGATGACCTGCAGACGGTTAAGAGCAGATGCACTGAGTGATGTGAAAAGTGAGTTGCAGTAGTCAATGCGAGAGGAGATAAATGTGTGTATGATCATCTCTAATTCAGGTGTTGAAACCACAGATCTCAGTTTACTGATATTTCTTAGATGGAAGAAACATGACCTGGACAGCTGCTTAACATGAGGGTCAAACGACATGGATCGATCAAAGAAAATCCCTAGATTGCGCAGGTTGCAATGGGCAGCAGAGGAGAGTGGACTGATAATCTGCCTGATCATGGGGACAAACTCCTCTGGAGCAATAACTAGGACCTCCGTCTTAGAGTCGTTGAGTTGTAAGCAGAAAGAAGGCGAGGAAAGGAATTGAGGATGAAAAGACTGGGAAATGATAAAGGGCCAATCACACAGCCGGGAAGCTGTCTGCAACAAAGCAGTAGGAGAGAATGGAGAATGATTATCTCTATCGTTCAATAACTTTTGACTATTGTACCGAGGACTGAGCGCCACGCCGCTCGTCGTGTTTGTGTCAGAGAAGGATAGAGAAGGTGGACTGTACACACTGTTTCTGTTATTCTCTTAAGTTATTGATGGTAATAATTTGAGTGTCAACATTATAAATAATGTTTCGAAACTTCTAACTATTCAGCACAGCCTGAATGGTAAACAAGTGAAATGAAAAATAAGTGGGTATTCATAAAGTCTGAATGTGTCCATTTCTCAAATTGTGTTCACCAATCAAAAGAATCAAAATGTTTCTGCAGATAAATGAATTCAAGTTGTGAATATTGTCATTTCAAGTCCACTGCTCAGTCTGCTACCGCATCTTAAGTTTCTCTTCTTCCTGCAGCATGTTTTTGGTTAAGAAAACCCTATTTTTATACAATATTCATACTATTTTAAATCAACAATTTGACTTTGCTGAACAAAGCCACCTGTTCCAAATATACGCTGGTTGAGTTCAGTAATTCAAGCAAATAAAAGCTGGGGCTATTAACAGGCTCATTTTACAGTAGTTTCGCCAAAATGCATTGCTAAATATTCATCGTGTGAAAATGTATCTCTGCTTCTCTATGGCTTTATCGACTAAGCCCCGTCTGCAAGCCAGTGATAGCACAGGGAGAGCAGGAATCAGGGACACTTCTCAATCCCCCATTTCTTTCTCCTTTCTCTGCTACTGCTGCTCTCCTGATGTTGAGATTGCTGCTCTCCTGATGTTAAGATTGCTGCTGATGTTAAGATTGGGTGGCTCTCATCTGCTCAGCAGTTGGCTGGATGGTTGCTTGGTAATCGACAATAGGGGATCGTAGGGCTTGCTTTGTCTGGAGATGTATGTGAGCTCAAGAGCGAAGATTTTTCTCAGAGCGACCTCAGGCTATCACGTTCATCGCGTCTTATGATGGGAACACCGAAAGAGGGTGAAATGATTTTTTCTTCTTTCATTGGATTTGATCCTTGTAAGGGGTGTTTGAAGCTGATGACAAATGCTCCCACCACGGTCAGTTGCTCCACCTTAATAGCACCCAGACTAGCCCCTGCTGTTGTACTGTATGTTTCAAAAAAGTAGCTACGGCATGTGGGTAGGAGGAGTAGGGATAATGTTCCTGCCACTGTGATGAATGGCTTTAAGACTTTGAAAGAAACTCTGAGAATCAATGGAAGCTTTTTATCTGTCCACCAGGGTAGCAAAATATCTCCATTAATGAGCAACATGTGATATGGTCAGACTGTTTTTGGTGTTCTGCTTTTGTTGCTAAGGTGGGTGGGACAGTGCAGCTGAGTTTGTGTGCAATTTTGGTGATTTTTATTTTTTTTTTCTCCCTGCTTAATAGTATGTAGTAGCTTTGTATGGCAGAGGCACACACAAAAAATATAGATGTACGTTGAGTTTTATGCTTTCCCTTCACTCATTTTTCATAGTGCACATTTTAATGCACAACACAACTCCTAAAGGATGGGCTTAGGTCAGTCCGGACTGATTTATCTCAACAACTCTCAGATTGATGGGATTGTTGGGACTAAAGATGAAAAATAGCCTTTTGGCTAACTCTGGCACATTTGCAGAAATGTTTTTATTAATGTGCACTGTCTCGTTCAAATAAACCAATAAATAAAATAAATTGATGAAGTAGCATTTTGTACAGACATTCATTGTTCACTACAACTGCAATAACCATCCCGGCTCCCTCCTCATTTGAACACCTTGTTTTTAAACTGGTTACTGCAGTCATTTACCGCCCCCCAAAACCTAACCCTGCTTTCCCTTCTGACCTGTCTGAATTTCTCAAACAACTTTGCGCCATCTCTCCATCCATTCTGCTACTCTGTGATTTTAACATACATGTCGACTCATCTGACTCCACAACTTCTACAGAACTCCTGGACATCTTTAACTACTTCAACATCACCCAACATGTCGACTTTCCCACCCATAAAAAAGGACACACATTTGATCTGGTCTGCACCTCCGGCATTACCATCAGCAATCTAACCAGCATCGACCTCACCATCACCACGTACCAAACATTCAAGCATCACTTAAAGAAATGGCTTGTTGCCAATCAGGTGTGCCACCATTGATGTACTGTCTGTCCTGCCTGCTTGTTTTGCCTATATGTGCATTTGTCTTGATCAGTGTTGCTATTTTCCATTTTTTTGATGTGTATGTTAAGTGCTTCAGTGTTACATGTGCTTGTCCTGTAGGTGGGGCTGTTCTGCGTGACGCATGCTGAAACCTGTTATGTCTGCGCTGCTTTAATGTCGTACACTTTTCTTTTGCTGTGTTTCAGTTTTATCTATATGTTGCTGTCTGTTTCTCTATGAATTTTAACTCTGTTTCAATTTAAGATTTTGTTATTTTAGGCTGCCTTGAAACATCTGGCCGGGGACAGCAGATGGAAATTAGCCTCTCTGGCTAACTCTGGCTCACTTACAGTGTAACTGTTAATTAGTGTGCATTGTCCCTGAAAAATAAATAAATAAATAAATAAATCTCTGACCACCTGGCTATCACCTTGGACATAGACACCACCCCCCCCCCCCCTCCCCCATGTTAAGCAGAATCGCACCATAACATTCCGGAACATCAAGTCTATCAACATCCCCTCGCTCTCCTCCACCTTGGCTGCCACCGTCTCTACCTCTGCCCCGATTTTGACTGCCTCCCCACTGCCCTGGTCAAGTACTATAATGATGCACTCTCCTCCTGTCTTGACGTCATCGCCCCCAAAAAATCCAAACTCATCTCCTTCACCCACTCCGCCCCCTGGTACACTGACTGACTTCACCTCCTCAAAGCGCAGGGCCGTCAACTGGAACGTCTTGCCAAAAAAAACTGCTGTTCACCTGGATGCCTTCAAACTCCACCAACAACAATATAAAGATGCACTGAACACTGCTCGCTCCTCTCACTACTCCCCCATCATCCAATCTGGCTCCAACAACCCCAAAACACTTTTCTTCACCATCAACAAACTCCTCAAGCCCATGGACACCATCTCCACCTCCTTCACCACCAGCAAATGCAACTAATTTCTATCCTTCTGCAACCACAAAATCATTGCAATACACAACCAGCTGGCAGCCCCCACCACCCCCCTAAGCCCTCAACATGACTCTTCCCTACTTCCAAGCCACTCACTCTCATCCTTCAGTTCAATCACTGAAATGGACCTCTCCTCTATACTCTCCAGCATGAAGACCTCCACCTGTGCCCTTGACCCCCTACCCTCTTCCGTAGTCAAGGCCTGACTCCCCACACTCTCCCCTCTAATCACCAACATCATCAACTCCTCACTGTCGTCAGGTCTCTTACCCCCCACTCTCAAGATCGCTGCTGTCACCCCCGTGCTGAAAAAACCTGGTCTTGACCCCGACTTCCCCAACAACTACCGGCCCATCTCCAACCTCCCCTACCTGTCCAAAGTCCTTGAGAGAGCTGTTGCATCACAACTCAAGTCCCACCTCAATCTCCATAATCTCTACGAACCCTTCCAATCCGGCTTCCGTTCAAAACACAGCACAGAAACCGCCCTGCTGAAAATCACAAATGACATACTTCTAATAATAATAATAATAATAATAATAATACATTTTATTTATATAGCGCTTTTCATGACACTTTACATTAAAATCATCATATATAAAAACAATACACTAAAAACAAAGTACACAATAATAGTCCCCATTAAAAGCAGTTTTGAACAGGTGAGTTTTGATTTGTGATTTGAATGTGGAAAGGTCAGTGCAATCTCGGATGTTTTTGGGGAGAGAGTTCCAGAGGGAGGGGGCAGCTATGGAGAAGGCTCTGTCGCCCCATGTCCAGTGCTTGGTCCTGAGTGGAAGGGACAGGAGGTTGGCATCAGAGGAGCCGACGGGATGGAGTGTGGTGGTGAAGCAGGTCGTGAGGTAGGAGGGGGCCTGATTGTGAAGGGCTTTGTGAGTGAGGAGAAGGATTTTGTATTGGATCCGTTGTGGGACGGGGCGCCAGTGGAGGTTCTGGAGAACAGGGGTAAATTACATTCAAAACATGCAAATCACCAAAACTGTGGGTTGAGAATGGGTCACGGGAGCGGGTGAGCAGGCGAGCAGCAGAGTTCTGGATGTACTGGAGTTTATTTAGGATTTTGGATGATGTTCCGTAAAGAATGCTGTTGCAGTAGTCAATTCTGGAGGTGATGAAGGCGTGGATCAGAGTTTTAGCAGCAGATGAGGAGAGTGATGGGCGGAGACGGGCGATGTTTTTAAGTGGAAAAAGGCAGTTCTGGTGATTTGTTTGACGTGGTGTTCAAAGGAGAGGTTGCTGTCAAACATGACTCCAAGGTTGCGGATGTGTGGGGAGGGAGACAGAGTGGAGTTGTCGATGGTGAGGCAGAAGTTGTGACAGGTGAGGGATTTGGGAGAGAAGGATGTTGTGGTTGATGGTGTCAAAAGCTGCGGTGAGGTCGAGGAGGATGAGAATGTTGAGGTGACCAGCGTCTGAGGAGAGGAGGAGGTCGTTGGTGACTTTAAGGAGGGCTGTTTCAGTGCTGTGCTGTGAGCGGAAACCAGATTGAAATGGCTCGAACAGATCGTGGAGATGAGGTGGGCTTTGAGTTGTGTGGCGACAATGCGTTCCAGTATTTTTGACAGAAAGGGAAGATTGGAAATGGGACGGAAATTGCTCATGGTGTCAGGGTCAAGTCCAGGTTTTTTGAGGATGGGGGTGACAGCAGCCAGTTTAAGTGTGTCGGGGACTGAACCGGAGCTGAGGGAGGAGTTGATGATGACTGTGATGAGTGGTGAGATGGCTGGGAGACAGTCCTTGATCAGGTTAGATGGGATAGGATCCAGGATGCAGGTGGAGCTTCTCATTCCAGTTGTGAATTTAGGCAGCTCCAACGGGGACACAAGGGAGAACTGAGAAAGGGGCTGAGGGGTGGAGGGGGGGGGGGGCAGGTGGAGAGATGGAAAAGGCGGGGGAGGTGTTCAGGTTGCTGTAGATGGTGTCAATTTTTGTTTGGAAAAATTAAAGAAAAGAGTTGCATTTGTTCACTGTGGAGGTGTTCTTGGAGGTGTCCTTGGGTTTGAGAAGCTTGCTTATTGTAGAGAACAGAGCCTTTGGGTTAGAAGAGCCAGAATGTATGAGGTGTGAGTAGTAGGTGGACCGGGCTGAGATGAGAGCGTCTTTGTACTGTTGAAGGTAGTCGGAGAGGGCATGGTACTGGCAAGAGAGGCTGAAAGAGTTGTGGGGGAGATCGATTTGAGATTTCTGAAGGATATGTTGCGCTTAGCTTTTGGGATGGGGATAGGGATGTCAATGTCCATGGTGATAGCCAGGTGGTCAGAGATGTTGAGGTTGAGGCTGGAGAGTTGCGGTATTGTGAGACCAGTGGAGCAGACCAGATCCAGGATGTGACCTCGGCTGTGGGTGGGGAAGTTGATATGTTGTGTGAAGTTGAAGCATTGTAGTAGTTCCAGGAATTCTGTCGTAGATTTACAGTCCGCGTTATCAATGTGGATGTTAAAATCACCTAGGAGGAGAACGGAAGGTGAGATGGCACATAGCTGAGTCAGAACATCTGAAAAGTCAGAGAGAAAGGAGGGATTTGGCTTGGGTGGACGGTAGATTACAGCAGTAACCAAAGGAGTGGGACCAGAGAGCTTGAACGCAAGGTGTTCAAAAGAATGAACGGCAGGAATGGGAATGGAAGGAACGACATCCGTTATGAATTCATTCAGAATGAGGCTTTTATTGTTGAGTGAGCGAGTGTTGAGCAAAGCCAGTTTCAGGTGGCGTTGCTTTGTGATAGGCTGTGAGGACTGAGGAAGGGGACGGAGATTGGACAGATTCACGTGTTTGTTGTGGTGACGTAACGAGGAAGTTCGGGTGCGACAGAACCATAGGGACTGCTGACTCTGGCTTCCTCATCCTCGACCCCACCCTCTCTTTTCTACCCCACGCCAACCACATCACCAAGACTGCCTTCTTTCACCTCAGGAACATTGCACGCCTCCGACCCTCCCTGTCCTCTGCCACCACCGAAATTCTCATCCATGCCCTCATAACCTCCAGACTCGACTACTGCAACAGCATCCTCTACGGTTCTCCCAACAAAATCCTCAATAAACTCCAATATGTTCAGAACTCTGCAGCTCGGCTGCTCACTTCCCGTTGCCTCAGGTCCGCCGGTGCAAACACTCTGAAGACCATCAGGACCAAGCGCTGGACCTGGGGTGACAGGGCCTTCTCAGCTGCTGCACCTCCCCTCTGGAATGCCCTCCCCATCCACATCCGTGAGGCTCCCTCCCTACCAGCATTCAAATAAGCCCTCAAAACCCACCTATTCAAACTTGCCTTCACCTGCTGACCCCGGCACCCTACCCTCCACTACATGACCCATTCAGCGCAGCTTCTCCAGTTATTCTTTTTTTGTTTGTTAGTTTGTTTGTTTGTTCTGTTTGTCTCTGCCTTGTAAAGCGTCTTTGGGTATTTTGAAAAGCGCTATAGAAAATTGATATATTATTATTATTGTCCCCTGAGGATGGATCGCACTGACTGGTGGCGACTGTAAGTGGGTCATTCCTCAATCAGAAGATCAGCGGTTTTATCCTCAGCTCCTCCAGTCCTTGTTGGTGTGTCCTCGGGCTTTGCCATCGGGGTGTGTGAATGAGTGATTAGTTGGTGTCCTCATGGACCTTGCATAGCAGTAATCAGTAATGTCAGCATGTGTGGAAATGTCTGGCGGGTTCCAGACACCCAGACACCGTTGTATCTGGGCCCTGTACCTACAACCAATAGATAATTGAGAATTATAACATTTTGACGGAGCGCTGCTATTATAACCGGCACAGCTTTTCTGGACTTTACTGCACTCATTCAGCTCAAATCATCTCACGTGATGATGCACAGCCAATCAAATATGTGTATTCCGATTAGCATCATAACTCCAGTGAGATACACACAGGATAGACGAGGAGAGAGAGCCAACAGGAGAAGTACGTGAGTCAGAGATGTTATTCCACATGACGTTCTCCAAAAAGAGAAAAGTGGACAGAGAGACCAAAGAGACCAGAGTCTTTCACCAAGAATGAACAGACTCTTATGTAGCTCAAGCGCAAGTTCAGTCAGGAAGACACTCACGAGTAATCTCTATCTTTCCTCTCCTTGTAATTACTCTATCAGCTGATTGGGGGCGGGCACTTTTAGTAACCTACCAGATTCGGCACACCGGTTCCTCAAGCCAATCATATCGTTGCGGTCATACTTTAAATAGTATTCTCCTCTCTGCTGCTGTCAGTTGTCATTTCAGCTACGCAGTTGCAACCCTCCTCCACCCCAGTCACCTCCAGTCAGCATCACAGTCAGGCTCCTGATCCATCATCAGATGGCAGCAACTCCTTTCATCACCACCACCAGTGTCTGGACTCCAGGGGGGATTAGGCCTGTTGGATCTCAATATCCCTACCCTCGGTGATAGTACTTCAGGATGGAGTCCAATCGCCAAAGACTTTGCACTTTTCATATTTGAAGCATGTGTAATAAATCATTGTTAACTTAGGAAACGAGTCTCTCCTGATTGAAATATGTTCATTCTTCCCACGGACAGTTCATAACCAGTATGTCTCATGTGTTCAGTTCATAACCAGTGTGTCTCATGTGTTCAGTTCATAACCAGGATGTCTCATGTGTTCAGTTCATAACCAGTGTGTCTCATGTGTTCAGTTCATAACCAGTGTGTCTCATGTGTTCAGTTCATAACCAGGACGTCTCATGTGTTCAGTTCATAACCAGGACGTCTCATGTGTTCAGTTCATAACCAGGATGTCTCATGTGTTCAGTTCATAACCAGTACGTCTCATGTGTTCAGTTCATAACCAGTGTGTCTCATGTGTTCAGTTCATAACCAGTGTGTCTCATGTGTTCAGTTCATAACCAGTGTGTCTCATGTGTTCAGTTCATAACCAGTGTGTCTCATGTGTTCAGTTCATAACCAGGATGTCTCATGTGTTCAGTTCATAACCAGTGTGTCTCATGTGTTCAGTTCATAACCAGGACGTCTCATGTGTTCAGTTCATAACCAGTACGTCTCATGTGTTCAGTTCATAACCAGTGTGTCTCATGTGTTCAGTTCATAACCAGGACGTCTCATGTGTTCAGTTCATAACCAGTACGTCTCATGTGTTCAGTTCATAACCAGGACGTCTCATGTGTTCAGTTCATAACCAGGACGTCTCATGTGTTCAGTTCATAACCAGTACGTCTCATGTGTTCAGTTCATAACCAGTGTGTCTCATGTGTTCAGTTCATAACCAGGACGTCTCATGTGTTCAGTTCATAACCAGGATGTCTCATGTGTTCAGTTCATAACCAGGACGTCTCATGTGTTCAGTTCATAACCAGGATGTCTCATGTGTTCAGTTCATAACCAGTATGTCTCATGTGTTCAGAGACCATGAGGATTATTTAAAGCAGTAATGTGAAGCGTCAGTACGAGACAAAGAACTCTTTTGAACAAATGTACCCACTCACATCTGAAATTAAGTCACAGATAATAAACAATCTAAGAGCTCAATATGATCAGAATCCTAACACATGAATTCACTGATTTCTCTTTTTATAAGACAATATAATATCATGGCTTTTCTGATTGACATCCCTTCACCATGAATGAGCTGAAATTAAAGCTGCAGGACAATTCACTTAAATAAATGTTTCTAAAATGAATTACTTTATTTTAAGACGCACATTTTTCAAAAGCTTTCTGTTTATTATTTTTTTAATTATTGTACTTGAAATGAGAGAACATTTATCTATCATTAGAGTATGTGTTATTTATGATTCATCCAGTTCAATTTAAAAACTGACAATAACTATTGTTGAGATATTACTTTCTTTATTTGATTTGTCAGTTGTTGACGACGTAGACTACGTTGGCTACTTCAATATATGAAGGACTAAATCATAGAAGCAGTTGGACATTACTGTGATGTTCTGGACCTTTGCATGAGGAAAGTCTCTATCTGGACCTCTTGGATTTTAATTGACTACCCCTGCTCTAGGACCACCTCCAGGTCGACTTATCAAGTAGGCTTTAGCTCCATTGATCTCCAACACTGCCAGCATCAGTTTATTTCACTGACTCCCATTAAACTATATGTGTAATATACTGTATGTGTGTCTGTGTGCATGTCCTTCACACATCTCGACAACCCTTCACCTTATCTACTTCACACTTGGCAGGTGCATTGCTGGGGACCCAATAGCATGCAGTGTTAAAGTT
The DNA here is from genome assembly GCA_028022725.1 of Lycodopsis pacificus. NCBI lineage: Eukaryota > Metazoa > Chordata > Actinopteri > Perciformes > Zoarcidae > Lycodopsis > Lycodopsis pacificus. The sequence goes on from CM051698.1 coordinate 3,780,220, forward strand.
GGTGCAATTTGGGCACACAGCACCTTCAGTATTAGCACTCTGTGCTGCTGCGGGGATTTGTGGATCCCCGTCAAGGATCGAACCGTTGACCAGTTACCAGACAACCCTCTTAACCCAGTGAGCCATGGTCACCCCAAATAAAATCACACCATTTCAGTACAGCAGGTTTCACACAAAACCTTTTTATATATGCTCCCAGAATTCTTACAATCTTCCTGAGTGAATTAAGGGTAGATAGTGTGACCGTGTTACATTGCTTATAGACAGGTGGCGAAGTCAGAGGCAGGTCTGATGGTTGTCCTCAACTAATATGAACTTTACTTGACCAGAGAAAAGCCAAGATGTTGATGATTTAGTGTCGTGATGGGTTTTGAATAACAGATTTCCTGTAAATACTTTCTGGATTGAACAGGTACATAAGAGTGCACTTTCTGAGTGCTGAAAGACTTTTAGAGGAAGATCTTAAGTATCAAATACAACCTTTCATTATTAAAGACTACTTCATTACTCTGTCGTTTTTTTTAAACTAAGCAAGCAACCACTTCCTGTTTACACCGTCACGCGCATGCCCAGTGTACGTTAATGGTCACGTGCTGTCCGCCTTCGAAGGCTGCCGTGTGGATGCAGATCAACTTGAGAATAATGCTGAATCTCCCGTGTGGACGGAGATCGTTTCTATTTGACAACTGCATCCAACTAGACACGGACTAGTGTGATATAGTCTCAGATTTGGAGGTGCTAACTCTCATCCCCGCCGCTTCACACTCGGCTGCAAACCGCCCCAGTGAATGCTGGAGGTCACGATCCGAGGAAGCCAACAGGACCACATCATCTGCAAACAGCAGAGAGGCGATCCCGAGACCCCCGAACCTGACGTTCTCCACCCCCCGGCTGAGCCTAGATATCCTGTCCATGAAAGTCACGAACAGGACCGGTGACAAAGGGCAGCCCTGACAGAGGCCAACATGTCTAATTGCCTTGTAATCACATTACTAATTTTCTCCCACATTTTTTCGAGGAGGTTCTGGGTTGTGCATAATATTCTTCCTTTGAGCCCTTTATGTCACATCATTTAACGATGAATCATCCCATGTAAGTCAAAATGTGGATGAGGCTAGCGGCAGCTCCAAAGGGTGTGATGAAATAAAAAGGGAAACGATGCATGAAAGACATCCAGTGAACGCCGCTGGTCGAGCAGATTGAGTGTGTGTGAGTGTGGCTGTAAACTGGCAGTATTAGCCTTCAGTTGATAGAAATTGATGAGTTTATGGCTGTATTTAAAGGTTTTGGGTGGGGAACAGAGACAACAGTATATACACTACTTGGGAATATACATGTTCACAGTGTAAGGATGAGAATGTGTTCATGTGTTGAGTGTTTTATTTAGGTTGGTGCGTCACTGGGCTCCATCAGTTAATGGAGAGAGAGAAACCCTTTTGCTACAAGTCTTAGACCAGCTTTGGCACTTACATACGCAGGTCATCAGATCATCAATATTTGTGATGGCAGTGCTCTTTGGCAAATAAGCAGCACTATTCTTCTCCAGGCCCATTACTGTGGACATTTGAATTCACCTACTGCCGGATCGATCTGGAGCACAAAAGGCACAATGGCTGCTGATGCAAAAACACAACAACACTCCTGGTGGTTCAGATGATGACGGCATGTTGCATGTAAGTGAATGAGAGTCCTGATGAGCAGGTGGCACCTGTGAGACATCTATGTAAAAGCGCTCCTATGCTGGATATTATGTGCCAAAATATGTTTACTAGTTGAAGTTTTAAACCAAAGCGAAGTCACTGAATGTCTCATGTGCACCGTGAGAGAAACCAGAAGTCTCACGTCACGACCATATAAGGTAATAAATGTGCTCAGGAGGAGCACAGACTTCACGAAGGGGGCAGGAACTGGTCAAGGAAGTGGCCGACTGAAGTCCGACGTGTCCGGGTTCCGGGGTAAAGCAAAGACTGAAGCGCAGACACAGACGCTGGAGACGAGGTGGAAGGCAAGGTTCTTTACACGGGAACTCAAAACGACTCCAACAGGGAGCAAGCAAAAATCCAAAAACGGAAAAAAATAGCAAAGTCACAAACACGAGGGAAAACTCTGGAGACACTGGAAACACGGGGAGGAACAAATGACAACCAGAACAGGGAAAGCAGGGGAGTATATGTGTGCGTGGGGTGATGAGTAGATTGCAGGCAGGTGAGTTGAATGAGTGCAGTGTGGGGATGCCAGATGGAAAAGCCAGGAGCAGGTGATTGGGCACAGGTGAAGAGAAAGAGAACGATCAGGATAAACACTCTCACACACACACAAGCCTAACCGTGACACGACAGGTTCAGCCAATCCCTGAGCTGATCAATGTGGTGACGAATGTGAAATATGAGACATTTCAGAGACTCTTCTGGGACAAAAGACTTTGAATCCCCGGAGATCTTCAGATCTGATGTGGACTACATTACAGCTAAGACTGGGGAACGCCAGGCTGCTGCTATGTGGAACATATTAGGTCTCTATTCCATGGGATATATATATATGCATATATTTTGTTGTTCATAGTGTGATTCAGTCTGTAACTGCATTTGCTTTTGTTAGATATTAAATACCTTTTGATTTGAATTTGAACCAGCTGATTCGGCCTTGTTTTGCTGACGGACGAAGGAGCAGATGGGAGGGGGGGGGGGACATTCTGAACACAACACACCTTGCATGGTAGCCTCTGTCATCAGTGTATGAATGGGTGAATGATGATGTGTAGTGTTAAAGCACTTTTTAGTGGTCGGAACACTAGAAAGGTGCTGTACAAATGCATGTCCTTTTACCATCACCTCCCATGTGGTGAGTGGTGTACGTGTTTGTTAAAGTGTGAAGGGCATACACATGTGGTGCAGCCCAGGTCTCTTGTGCACACCCACGTCCCACCAGGGATTCCTGAAGAGACTCAGGGAAACCATGAAAGGAGAGAAAAAGCAGGGAAATATGTTCTTCGAGAAACGAGACGTCCTGTTCTCTGTTTCTGGTGACGGCAGCAGCTGATCACAGCTCCCGATCTGTGCCGTTTAAATGCGTTTACGGTGAGTTTCAGCATATAGGTGCACTAACATGTGAGTGTCTGCTGACTTTACCGCAGCGATGTCCAGTAGTCTCCATTCCTCCACCGCTGCCAGTGAGCAACGGGCTTTCAAAATAAAAAAAATGCGTTAACGCGCTATAAAATAATTAATAATAATAATAACAATGAAAATAATATACTGTATATATACTGTATATATACTGTATATATATACAGTATATATATGTATATATATGAGAGAGAGCATTTTTAATACACAAGATGTAATTGTAAAATATTCGTTGAGATTCTATTTCCAACAGATATAAATGTTTGTTTTGTACCACTCAGTAGTATTAATAAAAAACCTTTTCCATCTTTGATCTCTCATGCTTCAGTGTTCTTATTTTAGGCCTCTTTTAACAAAAATGAAATATCTGGTTTTGAAGGACAAACAAACAAACACAATCCAGATGACAATGGGCTTTGAAGACATAGATACCCTGAATTTCCTTCAATTCAACAAAGATAAAACAGAAGTAATTGTTTTTGGTACCAAGGACGAACAATTGAAAATCACCGCTCAGCTTCAATCACTGATGTTAAAACCCACAAACCAAGCCAGAAATCTAGGTGTAGTTATGGATTCAGACCTCAACCTGAACAGCCATATCAAGACAATTACAAAATCAGCCTACTATCACCTAAAGAATATATCAAGGATTAGAGGACTTATGTCTCAACAGGATGTGTAAAACTTGTCCACGCATTTATCTTCAGCAGACTGGACTACTGCAACGGTGTGTTTACAGGTCTCTGTAAAAAGTCCGTCAGAAAGCTGCAGCTGATTCAGAACGCTGCAGCTCGAGTCCTCACTAAGACCAGGAGGGTGGATCACATCACCCCAGTTCTGATGTCTTTGCACTGGCTTCCTGTCCAACAAATAATTGACTTTAAAATCCTGCTGCTGGTTTACAAAGCACTGAATGGTTTAGGGCCAAAATACATCTCTGATCTGCTGCTACCTTATGAACCATCCCGACCCCTCAGGTCGTCTGGGACCGGTCTACTTCCTGTTCCCTTATGAACCATCCCGACCCCTCAGGTCGTCTGGGACCGGTCTACTTCCTGTTCCCTTATGAACCATCCCGACCCCTCAGGTCGTCTGGGACCGGTCTACTTTCTGTTCCCTTATGAACCATCCCGACCCCTCAGGTCGTCTGGGACCGGTCTACTTCCTGTTCCCTTATGAACCATCCTGACCCCTCAGGTCGTCTGGGACCGGTCTACTTTCTGTTCCCAGAGTCAGAACTAAACATGGAGAAGCAGCGTTCAGTTGTTCTGCTCCACATATCTGGAACAAAGTCCAGAAAGCTGCAGGTCTGCTGAGACCCTCAGCTCCTTTAAATCAAGACTGAAGACTTTTCTGTTTGCTGCTGCCTTTAATTGAACCACATTCAATTAATATATTAATCAATTTCCTGCATTTCTGCATTTTACTACTGCATTTTATTTCTTACACTGTTGTTTAATGTTTTAATGAATGTTCTTAATTGTTTTTAAATCTCCTTTTCTTTTGCCTTATGTTTTGATGCTTTTAATGGTTTTATGTGAAGCACTTTGAATTACCTTGTTGTTGAAATGTGCTGTACAAATAAACTTGCCTTGCCTTGAAAGCAAATGTTCAAAACATGTTGCTCTTATTAACCTTTTAGTAATAACAAGTTCACTCAGTTTGTGTGGAAGGATATAATATATTCCATCTTTTCAGTGCAGGAAAGACAGCAGCTGCAGCTACAATGATGGAGGATGAGAGAGCATGATGCATGGTGGTATACCATGTGTTGGCTGTATGTCATTCACAGACTGAATCTTGGAGAACGCAGATGGAATAAATGCAGCACATGAGACATTTCTTTTTTTAGGAATAAAGAAGAGCTGTGAAGGGACTGAGATCCGCCTCTCTACAGACCTCATTCCACCAGAGTCAACAGAACACACACTCAAATTGGAGTTCAATCCCAATCTCCCTCTCTTGTGTTTCCCCGCCGACAATCACACACAAACACACACACACACACACACATACAAAGTGAGAGACGATCTGAAAGCCAGACAGCAAAGACAAACCGTTTTTTTCCGAAATGGCACTGAGGACTGTGGCATAAAATGTGACTTTTCCTTTTGGCTGGCATGTAATATCTATGTGAGTGAGAGGGGGTGAATAAAGATAGAGACAGTTGAATAGAGGAGGAGAATATGATATCAGCTTGTTTGAGTGGAATCATGTCTCAAGAAATGTCTGATAACCTGCATTATTATGAAATAAAAAGAAGAAAACATTTAGAGGATCAGAGGTTTGGAATAAATATATAATATCAATGAAATGCATTTTATTAAAACAAAGAAGCAGTTACATGAATGCATGTTTAAATGTATGTGTGTCAGCTTCTCTGAATGCAATTATTTCCATGGACGCAGCTGAGGCATTGACACAAGCTAGAGTCCCTGAAGGACGTGGCAAACCTCAAGGCTAGGCAAGGCTTCACTGTGTTACTTTAATGACAAAGACATTAGCTGTAGATTTGTGCTGAGGGCCACATGGAGTCCAAACTGTCCTTCAAAGGTCAGCAGTCTTCTAAAATGCTTAGTTTCCTCCCAATAAAATCAGGTTCTCTTTTTGTTGATTAGTTTCATTGTTCAGTTGTCAGTTAAGTTACTCCTCATTTTTTGTGCATTTTGTCAATTTCTGCTCGTTGAATGCATGCAGTCTTTTCAAAATAAACTTCAGTTTTCACAGGAAACAACTGTGGGTTGAATAACTAGAGAACAGCTGTTCCTTGGCTGAAGATCACTGGTTGTAGGACCATCCACCTCCATTCCCTCCTGGCCTGTATGGGCCTTTGCGGTCTTTATACTTCCTTGTTCATGATTACGTGGATAATATTCTCAAATATTTCGTGGGATATCTAGGAATTACGCCGCATTATTTTGTCGGAGCGATAGCTCCTAATGCTGGATGAGACCAGCCTGGAGAATGATGCGTGGTGGCACTGGTGGGGTGGCTGAAGCTCAAGAGGTGGAGAAGGTAACCCATTAATCACAGGATGGTGGCTCGATATGAATAACCGCTTGCTGTAAAAGATTATTTGCTCAATGTGTCTGACTGACTCAGTGTTACATCAGAAGCACTGGCCAGTCCTGTACTGAGGAACCACTCTGCTTTACCGGACAGAATAGTTTGAAGATGTTTCTTATCTAGAAAGTCATTTTGGTCAAACCAATTCAACAGACAGGCGTGTCATATCAGATCAGCTAGATTTTGATAACACAACAAATGTGATGTTGCTGTGTGCCTGAATATGCAGAATGAGCAGACCTCCCGTCGACAGGCTGCATGAATCATTTTGATCCGTGCAACAATGAATCTGTGAAAACAAGCTGCACTGTTCAGAATAAATGATTCCTCTCTGCCGACTCTCATCAGTCTGTTTGAGTGTTTCATATTCGAAAAGTTGATGTTTGTTGTCGATGCTGCTGCTTCATCCTAATGTTTTGTCCAGCCCATAAACTGACACAGACATTTGATACATTAAGCAAATCTTCTTCACAGTGTTCAATACATTCAGTGACTCAACTTTTTGGTTTCAAATTTCTACAAGTAAACATATTGTGACATATAATATCCAGCACTAGGAGTGCTTTTAAACAGATTTCTCACAATGGCTCCTCGGAGATCCCTCCTCTCTCCTCTCTCCTCTCTCCTCTCTCCTCGCTCTTCCCTCCTCACTCCTCTCTCCTCTCTCCTCTCTCCTCGCTCCTCTCTCCTCCCTCCTCGCTCTTCTCTCCTCTCTCCTCGCTCTTCCCTCCTCACTCCTTGCTCCTCTCTCCTCTCTCCTCTCTCCTCTCTCCGCTCTTCCCTCCTCACTCCTCTCTCCTCTCTCCTCGCTCTTCCCTCCTCACTCCTCACTCCTCTCTCCTCTCTCCTCTCTCCTCTCTCCTCTCTCCTCGCTCTTCCCTCCTCACTCCTCTCTCCTCTCTCCTCGCTCTTCCCTCCTCACTCCTCTCTCCTCTCTCCTCGCTCTTCCCTCCTCACTCCTCTCTCCTCTCTCCTCCCTCCTCGCTCTTCTCTCCTCTCTCCTCCCTCCTCGCGCTTCCCTCCTCACTCCTCTCTCCTCGCTCCTCTCTCCTCTCTCCTCTCTCCTCTCTCCTCTCTCCTCCCTCCTCGCTCTTCTCTCCTCTCTCCTCTCTCCTCGCTCTTCCCTCCTCGCTCCTCGCTCCTCGCTCCTCCCTCCTCTCTCCTCGCTCTTCCCTCCTTCCCTTCTCCTCCGATCTAAATAAGAGCTTTGGGACGGCCGTCAATATAGCGGAGCAGAACAACTTCGGTTCAAGCGAGGATCGAGGAAACGATGATTTGAAGACTCTACTCACCACCTACAAGGTCCTGAATACTGTATCACATAGAATACACAATTTAAATGATAATTATTAATAATAATAATTATTATTATTATTATTATAATACAGTATACATATACCAAACTAGAACAACAGAAGAAGAAGGCCCAACAGGAAGCAAGTCGTTACAAAGAAATAAAACATAGAAACATTTCAATCAATCTCATACAGAAACTACCTTATCATAATATGTACAATATATAAAGAACAGTGTTGTGGAGAAGCAAACTCAGAAAGAGTCGCAGTGATCAGAGACGTTTGTAATGAGTTACTGAAGGAGGCTAACAGAATGAGGGACTTTTAGCTTTTTTTAACTCTGGAACGAGAAGCCGCCGAAGGCGGTGCAGACTTTTGGAATGATCATAATGATGAAATTGCTAGATCGCAAATTGTGGTTCCTGTTGGAGATGAGGAGTAGTGAGCGGAGATATGTGGGGTTTATCAATGATAGTTGTATATCCGTGGATTGATCTGCGAGTGTGGAGTGATGGTCAGCTGACTAGAGAGCCAGGCTTCAGTGATGAGTGTTGAAAGGAACACCGGTGACGAAGCGGATGGCGGTGTGGTCGATGACTTGGAGTGTATTGATGTTTGGAGGCGGACCTGTGGATTACGTCACCATAGTCTAAGATGGGAAGCACTGTCATGGGTGTGCTCTGCAGAGTGGGTAAAGGAGGCTTAACATACTATATACAATTAGACAAAAGTATACAAATCTGTTGCAGTTTTTTTTATTAAATGCAAGCAAAGCAAATGCGCACGTTATTGAAGGAGCAAAACAGTATGAAGTGGTTTAGACATGAGCTATAGAGCTGATAGTTCTCTGTTAGACAGCGAGGTGCTGTAGAGGGGTATTGCCTTGAGACAGCAACGTTAGAGAAAGAGCACCGCTGTCAGTCCAGTAGGTGGTGGAGAGGCTGGTCGGGAGTGTCCCCCCCCTCCACCACACATTCAAAGCTGTCTGGTTTTCACCGAACTACAGAGCCAGCCTTCTTATTTAGTTTATTAAGTCCTTTGGCGTCACCGGCTCTAATGCTGCTGAAGCTACAGTAGCTTAATATATTATTTTGTATGTCAGAGTTAACATTGCCTTTGGCCTGACTGACAGGGATTCAGACATGGAGAATGAGGTTCAAGAGGAGACACACACACATTAATGTCTCCTTAATGAGGGATTACATGCCTTCAGACTACTGCCTTTCACACTTAATGTGCAGGAGAGTGCCCCCCCCCCCCCAAACAAAACAGAAGGACCAAAATAACTCGGTGAGCTGAGATGGATATGTGTGGCCATATGTGTGTGACGCAGATAAAAGAGACACAAAGGCGTGTGAGAGAGAGAGAGAGAGAGAGAGAGAGAGAGAGCAGACGGAGGCTTCGATATGACTGAATTATCTTGCAGCTACCTTTACTGGAGCAGGAATGTGTAACATGGTGCATTGTGTCTCTATGACAGCTCAGTTTGATGAACACACAAAGCAGCAACACTGTGAACACTGAGTCTCATCTAACCCTATGCTGAATCTCCCATGACAATGAGCATCGTTGTCTTTACGGCAGTAATAATGTGCTGTGTGCTCAACTGAGAAAATGAAGCAATGCATCCAAAGAGTTTGAAGGGACAAGTTCATTTTATTGTGTTTATAAACAGGTTGACAAACTGGTGGAAACACGTGCTGTCCCAGCATATGAAGCATGTTAGAGGAATAACGTGGATCTCATGCTGTCAGAGCAGAGTCTGCTGTGTCATTCCTCACAGCTGCTTTGTTGAATCATTCATTGTTCATGACTTTGTCAACATATTTGTTCCTAATCACTTAAATTCATTTGTTCTGTTCTAGTGCTTTATAAATTGTTCTGCCCTCACATCTCTGAGCTGTAGAATGCCATTGCATTTTCGCTCTCATATTTATCCCTGCTCTCTTGCCGTAGTTAGTTCCGTCTTTATTTTTGCTTAGAGGGATTCCTGGGTCTTTCTTTCAGGGATCTTCTGTTAGCTATCTGCTAAGCTTTCCTGCACAAAGCCAGAGCAGAATATAAATGATCATTTGTTATGTTTAGTATAACATCACGGTTTGGCCTAAAATAAGTGCATTTGTTACTTTATTTATGTATATAAACTAAACATTGACTTTTGGTTTCACACAGGACATGGACAGTGGCATCTAGAGTGAAAGTCCTGTATAGAGCCATCAACACACCCATACCAGACCTTGTCCTTACATGGACTTCAGTAGAGTCTTAAAGCTGCATTCTCTCTAGTGTTCACCAGGGGGCGACTCCTCTGGTCGTATAGAAGTCTATGAGAAAATGACTCTACTTCTCTCTTGATTTATTACCTCAGTAAACATTGCAAACATGAGTTTATGGTCTCAATCTCTAGTTTCAAGTCTTCGTCAATACAGCATGATGTTCATTTAGTACATTATGGTCCATTTAGCAGGGTATGCTTTAAGGCGGGCTACCTTGTGATTGACAGGTCTCTATTACAGTGTTGTCCGGTCTGGGAGTTGTCTGTGTTCTCATCCTACAACCTTAACTCGTTCACAGTGTGAACTCCTTCGAGGATGCAGAGTCAGAGTCCCCAGCCGGGTGGGTGGAGGGGGTCTGGAGGTAGGGTTCCTCGGGCCCAGAGGAAGGGCCCTCATTGTCTGCACAGGGAACCTGCTGGGTGTTCCTGGAAGGTTGTTCCGGGTGGTGTCGGTGAAACCTGTCAATGATTCGGGGGTCGCAGACCACCCATTGCCTCTCGGACCGTATCCCTCCCAGTCCACCAGGTACTGAAGACCTCGCCCCCAGCGGCGGGAGCGCAGCAGGCTCTGAACCGTGTAGACCGGACCTCCTTCGACGAGGCGGAGGAGGTGGAGCAGCCGGCACCAAGGGACTCTCCCGGACAGGTTTGAACTTGGATATGTGGAACCTGGGGTGGATGTGCATGGATCTGGGGAGCAGGGTTGATGATCCTCTCGATCTCGAAAGGCCCGATGAATCATGGGTCCAGCTTCTTGGACCCTACCCGCAAGTAGAGTAAGGTTCTGGTTTGACAACCACACCCTCTCACCAGCCTGGTAGACGCAGGGTTGCTCGGGCCCTTGTCCGCTGTCTTGCGGCAGCGGCGGATGAATGTCTGGACTGAGGGGCAGGAAACCTCCTTCTCCAACGTGGGGAACAGAGGTGGCTGGAACCCATAAGCACACTGAAAAGGTGACAAGCCTGTGGCGGAGCTGGTCAGAGTGTTATGAGCGTACTCCACCCACATCAACTGGCGGGACCAGGAGGCATGATTCTGGGAGACCATGCAGTGGCTGTTTCCATCTCCTGGTTCGTCCTCTCCGTCTGATCGTTGGATTGGGGGTGAAACCCAGAGGACAGACTAACGGTGGCCCCCAGCAGAGCGCAGAATTCCCTCCAGAAGATGGAGGTGAACTGAGGACCTCGGTCGGAGACTACGTCGACTGGGATCCCATGCAGGCGGAAGACATGCAGGGAGATGAGTTCTGCCGTCTCTTTAGCAGATGGGAGCTTGAGTAGAGGAATAAAATGGTCCAGCTTACTAAATCTGTCAACCACTGTCAGGATGGCGGTGTGGCCCTCAGATGGTGGTAGCCCAGTGACAAAGTCCATGGAGATGTGGGACCACGGACGATGAGGCACTGGGAGAGGCTGCAGGAGGCCGGCCGGAGCCTGGTGAGAAGGCTTATTCTGATTGCAAACTGGGCAGGCGTTGATGAATTCCCTGGTGTCATCGTTGAGCGAGACCCACCAGAAATGCTGCCGCAGAACGTCCTGGGTCCTCAATCTCCCAGGTGAGTACAGCTACTTGGCAAGAGACAGGAAGGATGGAAGAGGAGCCAGAGCTGGAACTGACGGGAAAGGGCATCAGGCTTGACATTGCGGGACCCGGGACAATAGGAGAGCGTGAAGTGGAACCGTGTGAAGAATAAAGACCACCTGGCCTGTCGAGAATTGAGTCTCTTGGCTGTGCGGATGTACTCAAGGTTCTTATGGTCGGTCCAAACCAGGAATGGGAGCTTGGTCCCCTCCAGCCAGTGACGCCACTCCTCCAGGGCCAGCTTCACTGCTAGTAGTTCCCGGTTGCCAATGTCATAGTTTCTCTTGGCGGGGGAAAGCCGACGCGTAGAAAAGGCGCAGGGATGGAGCTTCTGGTCAGCGGCAGAGCGTTGGGACAAGACACCCCCAACCCCTATGTTGGAGGCATCCACCTCCACCACAAATTGTCTGTTAGGATCCGGGACTTGGAGGATTGGTGCTGAGGTGAACCTGGACTTCAGGTTCTGGAAGGCCTCTTCGGCTGCAGAAGTCCAAAGGAAGGGAATCCTGGAGGAGGTGAGGGCAGTGAGTGGGGAAGCGACAGAGCTGTAAAACCTGATGAATCTCCTATAGAAATTGGCGAACCCCAGGAAACATTGAAGCTGCTTGCGGGAGTTTGGGACAGACCAGGTAGTGACGGCAGCAACCTTTGCGGGGTCCATCTTGATGCTGCCCTGGGAAACGATATATCCCAGGAATGAAACCCTGGGAACGTGAAAATCGCACTTCTCCACCTTTACAAAGGCCCCAGTTCTCCAGTAGGCGTTGAAGCATGGACTGGACGTGGTGCACATGTTCCTCTTGGTTCTTGGAAAAGATCAGGATGTCTGTGCAAGGACATGGTCCCGCTACAGACAGTCGAGAAAGACTCACGAGCACACCCTATAGTAAGCAAAGCCTTCATACATGATGACATTAAAATGTTTTTATATTCGATGTACTTCTGACAGTAGAGTAAGCCTCTATAAACCTATATAAAAACAGTCAAGGAAAAAAAAAAGATATTGTGAAACCACCAGAATCTTAAAGAAATACCGTGATACACATTTTTGGTCATACCGCCCAGCACTACATTACATTCACATAATCAGATGTATTATGGGCTTAACTATTTAAGTTAATATTGCAAAACAGATGGAAAGAGTAACTTTTCTTCTTTTCAGCTCTTTAGCAACAAAAAAACAAAACAAAAACAAATGCTCAAGTAACTTGTACATTTCAGATATTAGATTATTCTGAACATGACAAACACCTGGTTAGCTAAGATTTGACACGACACTGCAGATTGGTAAAAAAAGAATGCTGGCATTTATTACAAATGTAAATGTGAATTAATTCACCTCTCCTCTGAGAAACTGCGCAGGTCATTGCTCCTCTGGCGCATCGGTCTGTTTTGAGAGCGGCTGTCAATCATTTCCTCCTATCATGCAAACCACACCTCTTATATCAAATAAAGAATTACCAACTGAAAACAGAAAGCACCATTTGAACATACAGCAGCGTCATAAGAACTAGACCCACAATGACAGAAATGATCTTTGGGAAAATCCATGTAACTGTAAAGTGACACGTCGTCAACTGAGGACAGCCTCCCCAGCAAACCTGAGCAATCCAAAGTCATACGAGTTACAGATATGCACTCCGTCTGGTATGACATTATTCTGCTCTGGTGTGGGGTTAGGATTTGACGAGAGAAGCTGAAGAGGAGTCTCTATTAGTCAGCTGTGGTGGGTGGCAGTGACTAACTCACAGAATGTGTGGGCTTCGGTTTACAGTTGTGAAGGTTATTTGAGGTTTTGTCTGCTTTACAGCCGCAGAGGCTTTGCTCTGATACCTGATGTGATCAAACACTGTGCGGCTGACGAGTTTATACCCAAGAAAAAATGAATTAAATGCAATTAAATATAAGAAGATGCACTTAATTTAGAAGAACTTCTTAGTATGAAGATTATTGTAGACTCGGTTTAGGATTTATTTAGATGTCTGTCTTCTTTATGTTGGGTATAAAGAAGACAATGAAATGAAGTCCAAGATAATATATGTTTGCTGGAGTCTTTCAACTACAGCGCTGCAAAAATGGTTTCATACCCTCCCCAAGGACATTGCTTTCCATTTGTACTGAAAATACCAGCATTTCTTCATGTTTTTCTTTTATTCTCTCTTTAAACTTTTGCTCTTATTGTCTGGGAGACATTTACTATCACGCACGCCTTTGTTCACCCAGCAAGACGGAGACTGACATCCATTTCTTTAGTTCGGTAAATAAAAAGCACTCTCACTAAAGACGGGTCTCTTAGGTAGAGAAATAAGCCCACTGGGAAGGAAACGTCAAAGCAGCCTTCAGAGGGGAAATAAAAAGCTTTCACCAAACCTGACTTGGTACAGAACATGAAAGTGCAAGTGTGTTTCAGCCCCCCCCGCTCAGTCACTGCGCATAATTAGTCTTTTGTTCTTCACTACTTGAAGTGAAAAAAGTCAGAGCTTTTAAAAGCAACAGTTTTGTTTAAATAAAATGAACTTTGCTGCTCTGTGTATTCGATTTAGACACAGAAGTCTTTCAGCCTGTTAACGGATCAGTATGTGCAGAAGTGAACACGCCGCTTTGAGCCTATGCAACCCATGGTAGACGTAATCTGTGAAGTCATTGAAAGTAAAACCAGAATCAGAAACGCTTTATGTCAAGTATGTTTATACAAGGAATTGGACTTGGTGATTAGTGCATGACAATAACCAGTGTAAGACATAATTACTAATAAAAATATGAACATTTACAATAGAATATGATCAACAAACAATATAAGAGTACGTTCAAATAGTGTCTAAAGCTAAATATAGCCTATTTAGCAGCTCAGTGGAAGCAGTTATTTCCTGGGGCTGCTCAGATGTGGTCTGCGGTTTCTGACCCACACAGTGATGGAAGTAAACGTGTCATACATACAAACTTAGCTGCTCTGTAGTTTTACTAACTTTTATGAACAAGCTCTTATTTTTTTAACTCTGGCACCTCATTTACATGCAGAGTCTCAGTCAGTGAAACATGTTAATGTGTAAATACAAACCTCAACAACAGTTGTTTACTTTCCACATTAATCATGATCTGTGATGTCAAAAATATGTACGCTCAGCTCCTCTACTCTCGCTCTTTTGTTGTTTCACTCCAAGCAGCAATATCAAAGGCCGATCATTCTGACTCAGTATTACGGCAGTTTGTTCAATCTATTTGTTTAGTGGACGAGGACACACATTTTCTGTGTTTTTTGTGTCACTCAAACCTTTTTTAGCGACATTAGGTTAAAAAACGAATGTTAGCTTTGGGCAACAAAACCTTTCCAATAAAACCACAGCGTGGTGTCAAACACCGGCCTTATGGTTGAACCCTGTTAGTTGGACACATCCAGCTCCCCCCACCAGCCAACAGTCCTCTCTTCACATATTATGAAGTATGTCACGTCCTCTGACTGTTGCTGTGCCACGTGGATGCATTTCATTTGTGTGTCCACCACAAGTAAGGCTCCTGATTGTCGTTCCGTTGGTATTATTTGCTTCTTGAGCGCCATGAAACATGCAGACAATTGGTGTCCCTGTACACAAACCAACAGATTGCATTCCGTGACTATTTGACAAACTGCCGTGATACTGAACTGATCATCCAGTGCACCAGGTCAAGACATGATCAGTGTGATGATAACAGTTGATATTAAAGCAAGTTGGCAGTTTTGTAAACTTTGTTCATCTGTTCAAATTGAGTGTTGCACATTACACTTTCAAAGAGGCGACAGAGGGACAGAGATGTGAGGGAGGCAGCAGAGGGAAGCAGGTCTTTCAAAGCAGCAGTCAGCACACAGAGGAGTCATTACTGAAACGTCTAGTTCGTAGCAAATAATGCGATAATGAAAGCTGCTAAGACAATGCTCACTTTGTGGTGGAACATTTACACAACTCTGTACATTAACACCGAGTATTTTGATAACATCACCAGTAGATACAGTTCTAGATGTTGAGCAAGCAGGTTCTCCAGGACCCATTGCTTAGGGATGCTCGAAGTCCCCATAGAGCATTCACATGATCAAACCTGAGGGCAGGAGGAAGGAAAGGACATGCCCCCCTCAGATGCAATCACTTCACTTAATCAGAGGCCATGGCCCCATCCCAACGTCCCCCGAGGCATCAAGCCCTGAACCCTCAGGGACCCAACTGTCATCACCTGGTAGATGGTGGAGTGTGAGAGGAAGCAAGGGCGTGGAATGGTATGAACACAGATGGGACAGCACTCTGCGCAGACATCTCACATTACCATGATGACACCAAAACATGTTACACAACTGTGAGACACCAGAGGGAGTTGTCAAATCATCCATTTTGTATTTATTTTTGTAAAAACAGCTTCAATATGCAACAAAAACCATTGATGAATGAACCAGCTGTGTAATATAGTCTCTGCTTGGATTCCTCTGATTTGATGTCTTTTATGTAGCTACCATCTTAAATCCTGGATGTAAATGTGTCTGTGTAAAGTTAACATGCAGGCTGAACACACATGTGCCGTCCTCTTTCTTTCTTTTTATAACTCCGGGCTTCCTGGTGTTTAACTCCCACGACGTGAATTCCCTCGGACAAAGTCTGCAGGAATGTAGACTTACAGAAAGTGTGCACAGCGGGCTCAACATGTCTGAGAGAGTCCTCAAGCCCTCGATGTGACAGTGGGACAGCCCTACAGCCTCACATCTCCAAGGGTGTGAGGAAGACATTCAGATTGTTCTGACCCCCGGCCATGTTGTTTGTCCTCTAGGTAAATGTCCTTATTAAATGTCCTTATTAAATGTCCTCATTGAATGTCCTCTTTACGAGCTTCAGCCACACAAAGAGACATCAAAGGACTCTGCATTCTGAGTTTGGACTCCTGCCTCATCTCTCTCAAACACACTGGTGTCTTCCCACTAGCAGTAGCTTTAGAACAGTAACAGGGACGCTATAATAAATAACTGGTATTTACACTTGCAGAAGGCTTTGGCAGCAGATCTCTACAGCGATTTAGTGGAAGACGACAGACGACTTTATTTGATATATTTTGCACTTTTTTTATTTCCACTCCCGTCCACCAATGACCGATGGACTCAGTTGATGCATTGGAATAGAATGGAAAGTGTGTGGTGTGCACTTTAGGTTTTAAGCATCAGCAGTATTGTGATGCTGCTCCACTCTCCTTCATGGTGCTTTATCTCCTTTGAGCTACACAATGTTCTCCGTCATTTCATTATTTCAAATTTGTGCTGAACAACTTGTGGTCATTCAGATTCTCACTGACAGCTGTGCACTCAGAACACAAGTGCCATGAGGACCAACCACCAGTGGTCTAGCTGCTTGTTCAGCCTTTATTGCGTACTTGTTTGGCCTGAGGAGACATTCTGTATGTATGTACAGTCCCCAAAGGATCAATCCACATGACTTTGGCGATTGACTGACATTTCTTCTGTCTGATCTTTCATCCGTTTCTATGTCCTATTCCTGATTCCTGATTTTATTTCAATTTTCTTTTTCTCATCTGAAATGACAAGTAAACTTGAACTTGAACTTCCAAACAGAAAGCTGTGATGCAGCTGTAGTGTCTTAATGCAGAGCTATTTAGAAACTCGAAATCTTTATGTAAACTGCTTCAAATGTGAACCTACTGCAGGATAAGTGAGCAATGTGCAGCTGTTGTGTGCACACCGGGAAAGAAAAGAGAGAACTTTTCTCTCAGCCCTGGAGCTCAGAGAAGAAGACGCCTTCATGAATCCGGCTCTCTAATCAAGTACGGAAGTGTCTCTGTCTGCATAGCTTTTGTCTGATAGAGACTTATTACAATGTCTTTCTTATTCATAGGCCATATCTGACAATGATAGAGGTCCTCCATTTTTTTGTTTCATTCTGCACACTTCCACTGAAGATGAGTTAATCAGGAAACAATCAGTCCAACTATCTGCCGTTTCTTCCTGAACAGCAGGCCGATCCTAAACCTGTGCACACACACTGCATCCCTCATCAGCCGTGTTGAGTGCACCACAGAAGAGGAGAGAGAGAGAGGTACGGAGATAATAAAAACCTTCTCATTAAATCCTGTATGGGGTTATGGTGGGAAGGCATGCAGTCATTTCTATTTGGAGTCATCAGAGACTCACATTACTCATCAGAGACTTTAGAGCAAGATGAATTATTACAGTATGCTGCCTTAATTCCATGACTACCAGACACTCCAGCTCACTGTCCAGGTCTCACTGGGCAAAAGCTTCTGTGACATTTTAAAGGGGTCAAAGTATGACGTACGTCTTCAGACAGTGAACCTCAGAAGCAGTTTCAGTGTTATTTCAAGGGAAACATTCCGGCTGCAGGATTGAACATGTGGTTAGCGCTGATTACTTGATTATGTTTAGTAAAAGATAATTGGTGGCTTAAATTGAGTGTTCGTAACATAATCTCCTGGGTGAAGGTCCTGTTTGTTTGACCAATCTGTCCACCAAGACCTCCTTACTTTGAGTTCCGTACCTTGATCAGAAACATACTCGTGATACCTTGAAACACTAAAACTACGAGCTATTACATTGTCTTCTCCACACCCTTTGAATTACATGGAATGAGCTTTATTTGATCAGTGGGATGACTAGCTGAACTTTAATCACCAAACAAGAACAGGAACTAATATTTGCCAGTTTCTGCATGATTCCTTATTCTTATTCTTACTTATTCACACAGAACATCATACGATTGTAAGTGGGTGCTGAGGAAATGCACTGTATTAGAGCTTAGAGGTATTAAATTAACTTAATTAGATTTCAAAAATTTGAGAGCAGCAAATATAGGAACACTTTGTAATATGTGGGCACTGCAGTAAATGACTGTAACGTCAAACACTGAACTGTTTAGTAGTCTCTTTGTATCACTCCATCAGAAAACACTGTCAACAGCCATGAACATCTGTGTTGGCCACGCATTTAGGAATGAAAGGTCTTCATTGGTATGAAATGAATAATTAAATAAGTAAATGTAAACTAATGTGCAAAGCTCCTGGTTAACTCTAGTCATATATTTACAAATGTTTTGTATCCAGCCATGTTCTCCTGAAGGAGAATCTCTTTGTTTGTTTGTTTCTCACATGAATTAATGGCTGAGAGGTTTGTATTTAACAGTATATTAATAAATATTAATATGGATTTGATCACTTGGTGTTGTGTCTATTTGTGTTTTCAGGCACTGATGGGCTTTCAATGTCATTTATAAATGCTTTATAAGGCATGAATAGTCCTCACTTTAGATGAGCTCACATAAAACACTTTACTAACGAGTAGTAACTACCTTAATAAATCATGAATTAATCATGAATTGCAGTATTAATATGCGTTTATAAGCATATATTAACATAGTCCCTAACCATTATATATATAAATGCATGAATAATGTACATCTAAATAAGTTATTAATCATCTACAACTCATTAATAATTGGTTTGTAAAATATATAATATTTAATTTACAAATGGGGAATCCATCATTTATAAAGTATGAAAACACAATAATGAAACACATCATAGACGAGCTTATTAATCAAGAATAAAACATTTATAACTGTTGTTATGAACTGCATACTAATTCATTATTAATGTAGGAACAATGCTTTATAAATGATGAATTAAGTGTTTACTCATACTTAACTAATGCTTCATAGCGTGTAGTTATTATAAAATGTTACCAATACAATTATTGTCAGGTGAAAAGGCAAGTCGGTAAAAATGTAAAAATGTGTCTTAAGACAGGATTTAACAGTGTCAGCAGATCAGACACTACCTGGGAGACTGTTCCAGAGCTCAGGTGCCAGTACAGCAAACGCTCGATCACCCTTAGATCTTAACCTGGACTCTGGGAACGTTAGCAGACTAACACTGAGTGGCTTTTTTGGACAACTGTGGTGACTGGGGGACTGTGGCTAAGTGGAGAGCAGGGTCGTCCGTCAATCAGAGGATCGGAGGTTCGATCCCCGGCTTTACTAGCCCTAGTTTAAGATCTACTGTCCTTGAGCAAGACACTTAACCCCAAAATTGCTCCTGCAGCTACAGCCTACGGTGTGTGAATGAGTTTGCATGGTAGGCAGGTGGCACTTAGCCCCTGTCATCAGTGTGTGAATGAGTGAATCATTTCCTGAGATGAGATCTTTGTTTTTGTCCATTTATATTGTGTGTGAATCCCGCTTGATGACTTGATGTCCTGCCTTGTTTTTGAACTGAGCCTCAGTAAAACATTTTTAAAAGTAAAATATTTTTGCAACTTCATTCTCTGGTCTGTGATCACTGCGCTTGAGTCGTACTCTGATCATCACAGTGTGTTGGGACCGAACGCAATGTAACAAAGGCCTGAAGATGACAATGTTCCTGGTATCTGAGGACAAGATGGTCATCAGAGGAGCTCCCAGGAAGTAGCTGCCACACACACACACACACACACACACACACACACACACACACAGAAAGCTGTCATCTATCACAGATGTGATACCCCCACTAGTCACACCTCACTGCTCTTGTGGACAGCTAGTATTGGATCGCTGTATCACATCAGCCAAATTCTATGACAGTGTATTGTCTTGTGTGTGTGTGTGTGTGTGTGTGTGTGTGTGTGTGTGTGTGTGTGTGTGTGTGTGTGTGTGTGTGTGTGTGTGTGTGTGTGTGTGTGTGTGTGTGTGTGTGTGTGTGTGTGTGTGTGTGTCTGTGTGTGTGTGTGTGGGTGAGTGAGCTTTTCTTGTGTTCTCCTGAACTGTAGGTTCAGATTTTAAAGTGGTAATCTGTGTGACTGTGGCCTCTCCTGACCTCGTGTTCCTTAATTTTCTTTTTATTAGTCCACGAGAGACATACTGTAGTGCAGTGGACACTGTGTTCAGAGACTTGGAGCAGACAGATGCTCGCCCATCGGAGAGATGAAATGGAGAGATGAAATGGAGAGATGAAATGGAGGTTGAAAAGACCACAGTGTGAAAACCCTAGAAACGCCCTTGAAGATCACCTCTTTGAAGACCACCAGCCTGTCGTCATGTAGATTTAAACATATACACACAGATATTTATTCTCACACAACTGCAGCCACATCAAAAACCATCACATGGTCAGAAGGGATTCAATGCTGTTGTTGTTTTATGATGGAACCTGTGGATCATTGGCATGTCTTTAGGTAGGATTGGTAATCTTCTTCAAAACCGTTTTTTATATCTTTGTTGAAATTCTCAAATGCTCAAAAAACAATCGTGTAGCTGTCATACGACTGTAATAAGCCTGTCCAATCATTTTACTGCTCGTTCTTAAAGCCTTTAACGACTCGGCTCCATCCTTACTCTGTGATCTGCTGATTCCTTATGAGCCTGACCGCTGGCTGAGATCTTCGGGCAGGACCTTACTAACCCTTCCAAATACACAAGTGGTCACTCAAGGTGACCGGGTCTTTGCCGTCCGGGCCCCTAAGCTGTGGAACTCTCTTTCTGGTAAGCTAAGGCAGGCAAGTTCAGTATCCTCTTTAAAATCTCTTCTGAAGCCTCATTTTACCATGTGGCTTATTTTTACATCCGACAGATTTTATTTATTCATTTTTTTTATTCATTTTTACCGGTTTGATTGTGTTTCTTATTTACTTTCGTGTTTTATTGTGAAGCACTTTGTAACTTTGTTTTGAAAAGGTGCTATATAAATAAAGCTATTCAGTATATAATCCATCGGGCTTAATCATAACTAGTGTGTGACTAGTGAAGACGTCGTAATATTACGCCAATATTACCGGAATTGTCATTCAGGTTCAATTGAGATATCGCTTTTCTCTTTTCTGCATTTTAGATTCATGCTCTTGGATTGAATCTTGTGTTTGTGATGGACAGTCTACAAATGTTTGAGACACATACCTTTGAAAATTACATTTCTGTATTTGTGATGGAAAGACTTGAACTTAACAACTCATTCTGAGCTTCATGTTAAGATACAGTTACTCTGTGGAGCTTTTATTTTGAAAGAGTGGGATTGGTATCTGCATATTGAGAACTAGTGTGAATATAGTGTGGGCTGAATGGGTTAACATATATCCTGTTTGACTTAGTAAGGATCAAAGTTTCTTGTAGAAAAAACTACGAAAGAGGCATAGCAGGTGTGTGGTACGGCTGTCACGGGAAAGAAAACGGAATTCAGGGCAAAGGCAATGTCAGCCACACTATATGAGACTGTAAAGAACAGAATAAGTAAGTCGTTTTGCGGAGAATGACTCGGGTTGTGTTCTTTGCTTGAAGAATAAACTATTGCTTCAAACTCTGTCTGTTTCCAGTGCGTTCTTCAAAGATTATCAGGTAACCAATAGGTATTAAATATAGAATAAGAATAGAGTTGGGGAACAGTAGTTTAGACTTCATCAACTGGCCCGGTCTGACAGTGCTGCTACTTTCATTAAAAAAGAGTTGACGACACCGGACTGGGTTTTCAGTTGGATGAGTTTTACAACATACTGTACTCTTGCTGTTTCTCAAGATGACCAACCCGGCCTTTAAATGGGACCACTTGGTGTGGGTTATTCCAAAACATGAATTGCTGGCTGGAACTTTGATTCTCTCAATGTTCTCCAAGTGGTAGCTTTCATAGTCCCTGTGAGCTGTTACAGGACTCCAGCTGTCAGCAGGTAGATGGGAAACACATGTTACCAAGAAATCTATGAATCACAGGCACACTGACACAAGTAACCCAGGTTCCATGCTGCTAACAGATATTAGACCGTTAGAGCAGGGGACTTGTGAGAGCAGAATACACTGCTCAGCAGGTTGGCGGAGTACAGCCACACTCACAGCTGCTGGAAACATCTTTCTCGCCTCAAAGAAACTGTGATCCGGCGTTAGATTGGTGTTTGACTGATATTGAATGACTGGAGGTGAATGATGTTAAATTACCTTTTCTTTTCACACACAACAGTTCAGTTCAGTCAGACAGCTCATGTGCAATTGACTATTATGTGAATGCAAAATGTGTTTGACGTCAAGGCTCCAACCTCTCTTCATGAATGGGAAATTCAGGCCGCAGAGGGAAGAGGACAAATTCCCCCCCCCCCCCCCCCCCCACACACACACACACACACACACACAAGCAGGTAGGATGAAGGGGAACTTGCTTCAGGCAATAGTCAGAAACAGGGTGACAGTCCAAAAGGTCAAACAGAACTAAGAGGGAACGACTGGTGAACAGGTGCAAAGGCTATGAGCATCGTAACAACATTGAAATGCAAAGGAGAGAGTAAAGGATTCACAGTTGAAGTACACCAGCAGAGTATGTTTGCCATGTGCAAACTACTTCGCAGTCTGAATTCCTTTGTATCTTCTTCCTCTTTCGGCTGTTTCTGTTCGAGGTCCCACGGCGGGATTGTCTCTTCCCATCTAGTTGGTAACCCAGGCCTCAACAGGTTTGGTATAGAAATCAGATTCCATGAACCACATATCTGATTTGGTAGGTTTTATGCCGGATGTGTGAGTTTCCGTGAATGTGCATTATTTTAGATCCTGATGGGCAGGTAGCCATTTGCAGAGCAGCATCAGTCCATGAATTTGGGTGAATGGGGGGGATGTCGACATGTAGTGTAAAGCGCTTTGAGGAGACAAAGAAAGATCGGCATAAAATAAGTGCATCATTTACTCCTAACGTTCCCTCAAAGGCCCAGTAAAACAGAGTTTAGAGTGCCTTTAGCTTCTGTCCTATAAACATTCCCCAGTGAAAGGAACTATGTGTGCATCCCCCTCGATCAACGAGCCTGCCTCGTCGATTCAGCGGTTAGATTCCTTCATTTATTCATTCAAACCTTTATTTAAAACTCGGGTAATCAATTGAGGGGTGACTCTCATTTTCAATGATGCAGTATGCATGAACAAAGACATCAAATAAACAATCAATACGCAAACCAGTTCAAAAAGAAAGCCCATCATACAAAACAACATCAGTTAAAACAGATACAAGCCGATGTTGTTAAGTCAAATCCTGAAGCGTCTCAGTGATAACAGAGGACACAGTTTTAGGTCATGTTGCAGAAGATTCCATGGTTCCATGCAGCAGTCCTGCAGGAGGTAGCCTACCCGAAGAGCAAGATCAAGAACAAGTTCAAAGTGGACCAGGGTTTTACTGCAACACAGATGTAATACATGATCATCATTCTCCAACCAGGGCTTTAAAGATATACCGATACCCGTGATTACTACATCTCTCCGCCAGAGAAGACCAACTTACCTTCACCACAGAGGATAGAGTGGTGACTCATAGCGACCGCCGGTAATATGCCTCAGGGCTACGGGGCTATGGGGTAAACACCATCTAAGAGAGGTGCTGTGGCTTAGTTGGTCAAAGTGCCTGTCTTGTAAACAGGAGATCATAGGTTCGAATCCCAGCAGTGCCTCAGAGTTTTGCAGTTAGGTTTGAAATTGTTTCTGGTTTGGTGCTTATCAAACCAAATCAGGATGGGTCTTGCCTGCAGAATCGGCACGGCCAGATCTCGTTGTCTCAAGAGCACACGGCGAAGCCAAGCACATGGTCCCAACAAGGGATAGCAATGTCTGTCCACTACCATGGTCCTGACTGAAATATGTCAACAGCTTCTTGATGGGTGTCTATGAAAGATGGTGTTTTTGTCTAATACTTTGGTTTGTTCTCCTGCATTTTTCAATAAATAAATTTGAGTTATTTAAATTCCCTACAGCCATCTGAAGACAACAGGAGGTACAGTATGCTGCTGAATCTGCAGCCTTTGATTTGAGATGTGCTGATCCTGAACGCAGAGCCGATACACATGATGTGCAGATGACTCCAGACTGTGTGCCTCCTTTCATTATATCCAAGCATCCAATTTAAGTTAGAATCATATGCACACAATATTGCCCTCTAGTTTATGATCTCTTATAATGGTTTTCCATTGAGGCTTATATGATGGGTGGCACCAGCATATTACTGCTCTCATCTGTGCTGCAAAATAATAATCTCTAGAAGAAGGTGTCTAGAATACCGATGTTGAATACACTTTTGTAAGTCTCTTTGGATAAAAGCGTCTGCTAAATGACTGTAATGTAAGAAGGTTGGCCCCATCCCCCTTTTCTTCAGGTAGCTGTCGGTTTTGAGACGGACCAAACATACCTGATAACATCTTGTCCCATTCATTACATTGGTTTTGGTTCATCTCTATTGGTAGAGTCTGAAATAGATAAAGTCCTCTGGGCAGTATATTCATTTACATGGATTCAATCCTCGCAGTGACATTTAGGAAAGAGATTAAGTTACTTGCTATGTCTTCCTTACTTTTGTATTATTGTTGGCAAATAGTTATATTCTGCAAGTTTTGTAAGATCTTTTGTAATATTGATGCCCAGATATTTGAAGGACGTTGTTTGCCATGCAAAGGGGTATTTATGTTCAGCTCCTCTTGGTGGGCTGTAGTTCTATGAGAGTAACTGGGCTTTACTCACGCTAATCTTGTATTCTGACAGTTCACCATCCTGTTCTAATGACTGCATCAGTTTAGGTGAAGAGTACGTCGGTTGCCACAGGTAGATCAAAATGTCATCTGCGTAGCAGGACAGTTTGTGCTCCGTCCCTTTAATGGTAGTTCCTCTAATATCTTCATTCTGTCTGATGTATTGAGCTAGTGGCTCCAAATATCATTTATTTAAAGAAATAGTTTGATAAATATCCGTTGATTTTAATCCTGGCGGTGGGATTGTCATATAATTCCTGAAAAATGTGAATAATTGTGTCAAACTCGAGAAATAAAAGTCCAGTCAACAGAGTCAAATGCATTTTCAGCATCTACGCTCATCACTATTGCTTTGATCTTGTTTTTTTGTTTATGATCCATAATGTGTAGTGTCCTTCGTATATTATCTTGTGTTTGGCGTTGTTGTATAAACCCCGTCTGATCATTATGTATTAGCATAATCTATATTTAGAACTGATATTTGTCTAAATGATCCACATTCCATCTTTTCCTGCCTTCTTTCGGTGTAGCTGAAGTCATTGCTTCTTTCCAGCCGGGTGGCGTTTGCGCCTGTTTTAAAGCCCAGTTCAGTGTGGCGAGTAGAACAGAATCTACTCTTTTTAAATTCCTTGTACCATTCTGCCGCATACAACCATCTGATCCTGGAGACTTTATTTCAACCTACTAACTGCAGTTCTGAGAAGCCCGGGTGGTCTTAACTTCACCCACCTTCTCCCACAATACACCGGCTCGTGGTGCCCGATTCAAGCCAGAGCCAAACCTCACACCTCAGTCTGTGTTGGCTCCACAATAGTGGAATGAAGCCCAATGACACCCGGACAGCAGGAACTCTGCACATCTTCTATCTCAGACTGAAAGCTCATCTGTTCAGATTGCACCCAGAAAATAATATCCTCTATCTCCGTCTCCCATTGTCTCTGAATGCAGCACTTCTGTGGTTTCAACATAATTCTCCCATCATGCAACTCTGTGGGAACTAATAGTCATCTGTTGGGGCAAACATTATTTCAAACGTCAATAATTCTGAATTATACAGTTTGTATCTGTTATCTCTTTATCTCCTATTAATTATTATTATTAATTATCTCCATTAATTATTATTATTATTATAAATTATTATCTCCATTAACCAAACAAACAATGCATTTACATTCAACAAATCATTTTACGCAAGGCTGTGGGGTTCGATCCCTGCCTCCTCCGGTCTCTGTCCATGTGACATTTCTCTCCAAGTTGCTGCTTATGGTTTATGGCTTATGGTTTGTGGATTCATAGTCAGTCCTGAGGGGCAGAGCCCTGTATGGGTGGATGACATGTAGTGTAAGAACGCTTTGAGGGGTCGGAAGAGGAGAATATACACAAATCCATTTACGTTTTTTGAAAAAGGAACAATAGTTTCATCAGTGGCTTAAGTTCACATGTTGTAGCAGTTTCTCAAGTTCATGCAACTCATTTGAAGTTTGCTTTAATAAAAAGGCTGGTGCATAATCTGAGGCATTAAGCAGCTTCTCTCAGGGCTGTAGAGCAGGGGTTCTTAATCTTTTTGACCTCGGGGTCAAAGTACAAAGTGTCCCGGGGCCCACTCTGACTATATGCATCAAAAGTGTCAGAAAACCTGTAGGTCATACAGAAACAGAGCAGTGGGCCTTTGGAGTCAGTACAAATTTAAGATTTTTGTCCGCATAAAATAAAAAAGTATCTTTCAGTATAAATAACTGCCTGTGGCTGTATCTGTACAGGTAAAGGACAGTATAGGGCTGTAACTACACTATCAGAAAAATACACTGCCTCAAATTTGAAGAATTGGACAAAGTATGACCATTCTACAGAGTTTCTTCCATGAAGAGATCCAGGCGGAGCTCTAAAAGGACATTTGGAGACCCAAATGGACACATGGTAACCAAATGATATTCTGACACACTAAAGGTGTTTCTCCCTTTATATTTTGATATTATAGTATTTTATTTTTATTTTTAGCCTTTGCAAATTGCAAAAACTATGTATATATGGTCGAAGACATGGCGTGTGAGTAGCGGCTTGCTGTGCGTAATGGCTGCGACCGAGCGCACGATCGAGTATGAGAATAGCTCAGTTACGCAAACGTTGGTTGACGGCTTATATAAGAGGAAGATACGGTTTGTACTATAAGTACTAGCGTTTTCTGAAGCCAGTAGCTCCATGGTAACATCCGCTAGCACGTTGTCGGGTCTGTAATGTGTCTTTTTCCGTCGAAATGCTGCAAGATCCGACTTGCAGCGGTTATGGCGACTTTGGACAGTGTGTGTGTAGGCTCCTTTTGTGAAAAATCCATAAGAAATTAAAGAAAATCGATTTCTTTGCAAAGATGAGGATTTTGGGCATGCTGGGATACCAAACACGGACATGTTTTGTGACGTATTTGCATAAGCAAGCTGTAGGAACGGAAGGGGAGGGGATCGAGGACGCCGGTGTCCTCACGGAGTTGAACAGGCAAAAAAAACCCTTGTTAAATAAATGAGATGATACAATGTGATGATCACAACGACATTTATTATCATGTGTATGTAAACCTGCATACACAATAAGAAGCCCAACAGGCTTTCCCACGAGCGTTGGAAGTTTCGTCGCTACGTGTCGCTTTAGTTTCGAAGGCTTCAGAGCTTCGTTTGATAGCATTAGCTCACATTCCACACACTGAGCCCTCGGCTTTGCCTCGTTGCCTCCGTTCACAAAGCCGTACTTAAGAAAGTCAGGGTTGTACTTGCGCACACATTTAGACTTTTGGGGGGATATGGCACCACTGTCGTCTTCATTTTTTCTTTTTAATAACGTATCCATAACTTTCGCTACAGGCTAGCGGCTAGCTGAGTGTCTTCTTCTGCTTATTGCAGCTTGTTGAACAACTGACTGACGCATTACCGCCACCAGGTGGTGGGAAGCTATATTGTGACTGAGCGTCTCATGGATAACAGTAATATCTCTGGTGTCTTCAATTGATAACCTATGCGGTCCCGCGGCGCTTGTGGGCCGCGGCCCTATGGTTAAGAATCACTGCTGTAGAGCATCCAGGTGATGTCCAGCTGGGTGAAATCAGATGAAGAGCTGCCTACATTCTCAGGAATGCTCTGGTGGTTTATGGTTCTTTTAGCATCTCTTGTCAAGTGTTTCATTGAAGCGAACACGAGACTTGTAACGTGTTGAACTGCGCCAGATCACAAGGTTGTGCACAGTAACTGAATACAACAGGGAGACGGTAATTCACATCCCATAATTGAAGGATAAACACAGGGTGAGAAAGTCAGATGAAAATATGCATCAACTCATTGCGTCAATCTAAAGGTG
This sequence comes from Lycodopsis pacificus, assembly GCA_028022725.1. Classification (NCBI taxonomy): domain Eukaryota; kingdom Metazoa; phylum Chordata; class Actinopteri; order Perciformes; family Zoarcidae; genus Lycodopsis; species Lycodopsis pacificus. The sequence continues at coordinate 3,808,396 of CM051698.1, forward strand.
CCAGTGTTTCTATAAGTGCACTTTGCCATTGATTGGAGCAGCCTTGAGCTCTGATTGGGCACACTTTCCTCCTGCTGTTGCTCAAGCACTTTATTCTGAAAGGAAAGCTGATGATTCACTCTGACTTTATTCAAGTCGAGCAGAAACAGTGCACTGGGAACTTTCTTCTGAAAGGAGGAGATTTATGAGTGACTGCACACAGTAAGCACTACAGTCACGACTCCCACTCAGGTTCATGTGCGTAGAAGAAGCCGCTAGAAAGAAGAACAGTCACATTCCCCATCAGTGTCTCTCAGAACGCTTTTTTATTTCCCATGCATAGTTTGGACAAGAATGTAATGGAACGGAAATGAAAATATGGAAATAAAAGTCTTGACATTCATTGTGATTTTCTCCATTCTGGACATCAGAGGAACCATGAAGAGAACATGTTTACAGCGAGGACACAAAGGGTTTCAGGTGAAGGTGAAGGGTAAACTCTTTCAGAAAGTCCTTCAGGGTGACGCACTGTGGACGGGGAGAAGTTCTGTTCAACATAAATACAATACAAAAAAGTCCCTAAAGCTAAAACATTCAGCACATCTTTATACAACACAGTGCAATTAGAAGGGGTTAAGTTGCACGGATGACTTTCCAGCACTCAGTTACTCAATGTGTGACAAGTTGACCTGATTCTGTGACTTTCATCTGTGTTTTCTCTTTCAAGTTGGACTGATGGTAGTGCGTTGGGTCTGGTGCGGTGCTGCTTCAAACCACCACAGAGCAGAACACCAACCAGCAACTTTGAATGATGTTGAAGAAGTCCGACACTTTCACATTTGTTTTCCGGTTATGGGACGGAACAGATGGGTGATGATCAGTTGATTAATGAGGAGCTCACTTTCACCATAACAACCTTCTGCTGTGACAATAAGTAAATGTTGTTGACAGCTTGTTCTGTTGTCCCTAATGATCCAGAAAGACAACAATATTTCTCTCAACCACTGACAAGAGAGAGACACCTTTGATGAGGCTCATAGACAGCTCGATAGCAGACAACACGGGCTGTTGGTAGGTTTACAGTTTGACTGACGTCAGTATTGTAGCAGAAATGTCTAACAGCTGGTTTGTGTGCCCCCCTGCTGGCCAGAAACATGCTATCCCCTTATACTACTTTCCCAACTCTGTGTACCATAAAGGTCCAATTGTGTCTTAGAGTCTGTTGTACATTAACGAGTCAAATCCTCGGGAAAATGCTTATTCTTTAAAAATTGGGGAAAAAAGACGTCAGCGTCTGGATGCTATGTTGGTTATTGGCAAAATAAGTCTGGCCCTCAAAAAGCCTTAAGATGACCCTCAGAAGTTTGCATCGATATTTGAAAAACAAGAATCCTTTCACGGTTCTAACTAACACTGTATTGCTGCTGCTACCGCAGCACGGGGACATGGCGAGGATGTGTGCATGAGTGAGAGAGCAACAGCACAGTGTCTCTCTCTCTCACACACTACTGGATATGTGCTTACTGTACTGTGTGTCATACATGTGACTGGTCCCTGCTCTGCCTTCATTCCCGGACAGAAACACAATAATTTCAAAGAAACAGAACATCTCTTAAGATGCGTGTTAGACAACCAAGCATTGTTTTGTGTTTTGTGTTAGTATACGTATGAAATGGCAGGTCAACAAAAGCTGTGTGTCCGTAATGATCATACTTTGCATGGTATGGAGGCTGCTATCTAAAGATATAGATTCAAAGTTTGGATTTTGTATCCCCTAACACGTGTGAGGCTACATCATTATCACCAGAGTATGAACACAACAGCATGAGAAGCGCTCCGGTCAACTCTCTCCTGTGAGGATGTGTGAGTGAGGAAGCTGCTCTGATCTAATCGTGTTGCTCATCAAGAGCGGCTAAAAATAAACAGCGCTGGTTAAAGACGGCATCAACAGAACAAATGCTAACGTGACAAGAAGGGTCAGTGTGATCCCAGCGAAGATATTACATATCTACACGTCCACACACCCAGATCCAACAGTATGACAAATATACAAATAAAAAATACAAGTACTCTCAGACACTAGGTAGTTTTCTGTTGACATGAAATCAGTGAGGACTAAAAGATAAATATTTCACATTTTTTTCAACCCTTGCATTCTAAAGAAAAAAAGAAAAATGTGTGTGTATGAAAGAAAAGAACAGAATTGTCCATTTTGAAATATTATCCTTCAGTAATTAGTAACATTGTCATTCCACATATTTGTTTTCAGCTAAATGACTTTAGCTTCTCTAGTAAGCAGAAAGAGCCAGTGTTGAAACCAAAAGCATTATAGAATTCTTCTTTTCAGACATCATACACTATGCACAGATATTAAAAACATTAACAATGATCAAGTCTGTTCCACACAGGAACAACGATTCCTCTGTTCAGGTCTGGAACATTAAGAGCTCAGGAAAAGACTGGAGATCCATCACAACCAGCATCACCCTCAGCCAGAGATGCCTCCATCAGTCAGAATCTCATTACTGACACTGTTCAACAGAGAGACGGACAACAGGCTGTTGACTGAAATGTTTTTAACATCCCATGATGCAACATAATGTGAGGCCAGGGAGCGGTAGATGTTGAATTGGTGACTGGGGGGCGAAGACAGAGAGTGATTTGGGGGACGAGGGCACACCAGTGGGTGCAGGTAGCATCTGTCTCAGCTCTTAGTGTGCCACAGACCTTGACCCATTGCAGGAGAATATCAGTTCATGTATGTTAGTAACACCACCTGCAAATTCTGCTGTGGAGCAGTTGGACATCAGGCCCTGCCAGGTGAGTAACAGTCATTTATCGTCATTCATGGACATGCCAGCTGAGCGCCATTTTGGCCCCCATGTGGGAGGGCTGGCAGAGGAGGAGGGACAACTGAGCTTCTTGGAACCTAGTGAAAAAAAGCCTCCACTCAGAAAGACAAGGAAATGGGAAGAGGAGGAAGAGGAATACGGAGCTCACTTGACATGTTCGGCACTGTGGGAAGAGCAGTAGTATTTCTTGTGAGCTATGAATGTGGAGAGGCTGCTGAACTTGATGTTGCAGAGCCGACAGAAGCGGGAGTTACCGTTCAGGACGGGGGAGATCGCTGTGGATTTGGGGCCGGTGATGGGGGCAGGCTGGGGCGTGGGGACGGGATGGGAGGTCACGGTCGGGACAGCCTTGTCTGGGGATGAACCCACAGTCTCCCTCAGGACCTCAGACACAGATGACAAAGTCAGAGAAGAAGCCCTTGGGGGAGACATGGGCAGAGGTGAGCCAGCCAAAGGTGATCCACCCCCAGCTGAAGGGCTGCCATTTACCAGCGGGGAGACGGGAGAAGTTGTACCGCTCCTTGCCTGCCCGTTGATGCTGTCTCTGTGAACTCGAGAGACCAATCTGGGCTGGCTGCTTGGGGTGGTGGAGGTGGTTGCAGCAGGTCCATCCCTGGGACTAAGGCTGGGGCTGCGGCTGACTGCACTGCCGGGCTGGGGTGGCTGAATGGTTACAACAAGGCCGTGGGTAGTCTTGAAGTGCTCCATCAGGTCACAGGTAATGAGCCTGTTAGGGCAGTATGGGCAGACCACCTGAGAGGAACTAGAGCCTGCGCCTTTGGCTCCAGCCCCTGGGGTGGCTGCAAGTGTGGTGGTTGTATGGGGAGGAGATGTGGCATCGGCGGCAGGTAAGGCAGAGGGGTGAGGACTGGACGATGTGCCTTGAGCCTGGGCAACCCACTCAGCAGGCAGAGCTTTAGCCTCCATAGGGTGCAGATGATCTGGGCGCTCCTGCTGAGGCCTGCTTTTGGGAGAGGTAGAGGCCGAACTCTTGAGCCTGTGAAGCTGCTCCAAGGTATGGGGCTGGAGGGTGGTAGCAGGGCAATAGTAGGTTTTATGAGCCAGGTAGTTCTCAATGCTGTTGAAGCTGATACTGCAGGCGGTGCACTTGTGGTAGTCTGTAAGGGGCAGGGCAGGGAGAATACTGCTACTGCTATGACGTGGTACCTCTCTCAGACGGGGCCTCTTGCTGAGGTCAATCGGGCCGTCTCCTTCAGGGCTGGAGCTGCCTGCCCCGCTGGGAGAAACCTCTTGCTTCATTGCCAAGCCCAGAACAGAGGGAGATGGTGCAGCGGCAGCGGCAGCGGCAGCAGCAGCGTTGGCTAAGGCTTCAGTTCTGGCCATATGAATCTCGTACATCTTCTTCCTCTTGCGTTTGCGGATGGGCTGGGGAAGGAAGGCTGCTGTTGTGGTTGCCTTGGCCATGTGTACGGATCGGTGGTTCGATGGGTCATGGCGTGAAGCGCAGTAGAAGCGTTTGTGTACAGTGTAGTTTTCATGACGACTAAAGCGGATGTTGCAGGCCTGGCAGAAGGTTCTATTGGGATCGTCTTCTTGGTCCTCCGCGGAACCACTAGCAGGACTCTGGCTGCCTTCGCTTGCTCTTCCTCCTCCACCCCCTGCTCCTCCACCTTCCCCTTCAGAAGAGGATGATATTCCCTCTCTAGGGGTTTCTGTCTTTATTTCCACCACCCTCTTGGGTTCTGTTGCTCCACTCCCTGCAAGAGGGTCAGAGTCAGTCGGAGAAGCAGAGGCTGCTCTACTTGCTGCTCCACCCTGAGGAGATATGGACGAGCCATGTGCCCCACTGGAAGGCAGCGTGGCTGGGGCTGCTTCTCTTGTCGATCCAGGGCCTGAAGCTGAGGCTGCACCTTCTCCGTGGTGCCTACTGGAGCAGTACAGCCTCTTATGTGCATAGAAGTTGTTGATGTTGTTAAATGTGATATCACACTCAAAGCAGGTGGCTCCTTTGTGAGAGGGAGTGGCTTCGGCTGCAGGTGTAGTTGGTCCAGAGGGGAAGAAGGCCGCCGGGTTGTTCTGAGGAACTGCCTGGCCCTGCTTCAGTCGGCTGTGGACCATCTCTGACATTTTAGCCAGTATTTCTGAGGCCTGAGGCAAAATGGCTGCCTCAGGATTAAACATGTACTGAGGCAAGAACATTGCTCCTCCAGGAAGAACTGACCCTGTGCCTCCCACATGCGCAGGGCTAGAACCAGGGGTGGGACTAGTTGGTTCTGCCTTTACAGTTGCGGTGGCTGGACTCTTCGGAGAGGTCGATGTCGGGCAGGAGGATGTAGTGATTTGCTTCTCCTTTGTCTTGATTCTTACTCCTTGATGTCCCTCCTCTCCACCAAGCTCCTCTTTCTCTCCATCCTCCATAATCTCCATTTGCTGCTCTTCTGTCTCCGAGTCTGAATGAGGCTCCTCTTTGATCTTTAGGTCAGTGGTTGGAGCATCCTGAGGACTGTAGTCTCGAGGCGTGGCCGAGCCACCATTTGCACCAGGGCTAGATGAGTCTGGCGTAGGGACACAGGCAAGGGGCTCCCTCTCCTGGGGAGACAGCTGAGGGTGGTCAACTGATGATGGGGTACTTTGGCGGGGAGTGGGGCTCCTTTCGGCTGGGACCCTAACCTCTAGGTGGGTTCGCACATGATGCTGAAGCTGGGCAGGGGAGTCAGAGTTGTGGCCACACACTTGACACTTCAACACCACCCCAGAGTCTCCTGGACTGAGACCTGAAGAAGAGAGTCAAGATTAGTCAACAATACCAGTAGCTTACATTTGAATGAATTTAAAATGG
>CM051698.1:3819026-3886526 GCA_028022725.1 Lycodopsis pacificus
TGTATGTGTGGAGGTATGAGGGAGAGGGAGGGAGAGAGAGAGAGAGAGGGAGAGAGAGGGAGAGAGAGGGAGGGAGAACACAGATACACACACACACACACACACACACACACACACACACCTGTGTGTACCGAGTACAAGCTTGTCTTTGTCCATGTGAGGCTCCAGGAGCATTCCCTCTGACAATCACTCCCAGGACACAGCTTACCCATGTCTCCATGAAACACACACACACACACACACACACACACACACACACACACACACACACACACACACACACACACACACACTGTGCTGCCACTCGCACCAAAGCTTTTACTGCAGATTGCTTAAAATGTCAACTTTAAATGTCAGCAGGGCAGAAAGTTGCCCCGCTGCTTCTACAGTGAAGCATATAAGAGTATATCTTCCCGTCTGTCCCTCCTCTGAGCTACAGATGTCTCATCATACTCATAACACAGCCACTAGTCCAACAGCCTCTTCATCTGCACAGTGTCTCAGTGAACTGGTGTCATGTTGGGGTTGCAGGGCATTATGGGAGAAACAGGAATACAGGTAAACATAAGCTCATGCTCGATCACTGCAATCTCAAGTTATCGCCTCTGGCACTACACTCCCAGTGTTTCTACACATCTGCTGCTCCTGTAATGTATTCAAGTATCGTATTGTGCTGTACAGTGTTGTACTACGGTGTTTAATGTTAAACTGTACCGGTAGTATTAGGTCACTCAATGGTAATAACCTGCCCAGAGACTCCTGGCACATTTACATTTTTTATTTTTCCAACTTGGTTAACTTAATACAATTATATTCAGTGTATATACTGTTTTATTACTTTGTTTTCTTAAATGTAATAGGTCCTGCTCTGTTATTTTATTATATTATATATAGTGTGCATTTTCCATACCCAATATTTTATTTTATTGTGTAACCCTGTTTGCTGCTGCCACAGACACATTTCCCCTTGGGGATGAATAAAGTACTTTTCTATTCTATTCTATTCATTGAGGTGGAAACTGAAATGTTGATGAATGTGAACAACATGTGAACAACATGAACAGTGAGGTAGAATACAGAAGACATGAAACATTAGGTTAATGCACTGTGAATACCATCACTGCTGGGGAGGGGGGGACATGCTGACGCTCTGCACTGAGTGTTTGCTATTCTGTGCTTCTTCCTTTCTTATCTGATATTGAACACAACTAACTCAACCATTTAAAAGATGAAAGAATGAAATGTATGATGTCCATGCAATGGCTCAGTCTGTGATGCAGTACTCATCAGTCTCCACCAGGAGGCAGCATCCCCTCAGTGCTGGACCTGAGAGGCCTCACACCAGTCTGTCAGGGTCAGAGGTGACATGATGATATGTCCTGCTCCAGTGTTTCTGCTGTCGCACTCAACAGGTCGCTTTAAACTCAGCCCAAGCAGGCGGCCCTGCTGTTACATTACACGACTCTTTCATGCGTTTCAATTTCAAAGACAGAGTCCTTTCTTGCCCAAAAGTGTCATAAGATATTACCGATGGTTTCTACACTTTAACTGAGCTGATATCTGGTCGTACCTGTCTGGAAAGAAAAGTCTCTGAATTAAATATTCCAGCAATGATATGACAAATGGGAGCATTTTTCAAACCTCTAAGGTGGAAAAGTTGAACATGTTCTTCTATAACACGTCTTCTTTCAGACTAGTGGAGAGAAAACATCCAAACTGCACATGTAGGAGTTTAGTTTACTACTCTGTCTGTAGATTTCTCCTAAATGAACCAACAGTTACCGTTACATAATATCTCATCTGCATATCTCAACTTAACATTTCAGAAAACTTGTACTACAGTAAATCCTCGTCTTAATGCGAGTGATGAAGTGGTGAAGTTTCATGTGATATCTATGAGTGTGTGACTCTGTTCACCTATAGAGTCTCTAAATGTCTGGAATGGAACTAAACGTCTCTTTCAGGACGTTTCCTCTCAATGAGTTTGTTCTCAGACTCTGATGATGAATCTCCACTTCAGCAGCTCTTACATTCACCAAACATTCCTCTTTCATTCCTCTCTGTGTGCTGAATGTGTATCTACATCACATGTTCGTGTTATTAATAGAAGTGTATCTACATCACATGTTCGTGTTATTAATAGAAGTGTATCTCCATCACATGTTCGTGTTATTAATAGAAGTGTATCTACATCACATGTTCGTGTTATTAATAGAAGTGTATCTCCATCACATGTTCGTGTTATTAATAGAAGTGTATCTCCATCACATGTTCGTGTTATTAATAGAAGCGTATCTCCATCACATGTTCGTGTTATTAATAGAAGTGTATCTCCATCACATGTTCGTGTTATTAATAGAAGTGTATCTACATCACATGTTCGTGTTATTAATAGAAGTGTATCTACATCACATGTTCGTGTTATTAATAGAAGTGTATCTACATCACATGTTCGTGTTATTAATAGAGGCGTATCTACATCACATGTTCGTGTTATTAATAGAAGTGTATCTACATCACATGTTCGTGTTATTAATAGAAGTGTATCTACATCACATGTTCGTGTTATTAATAGAAGTGTATCTACATCACATGTTCGTGTTATTAATAGAAGCGTATCTACATCACATGTTCGTGTTATTAATAGAAGCGTATCTACATCACATGTTCGTGTTATTAATAGAAGTGTATCTACATCACATGTTCGTGTTATTAATAGAAGTGTATCTCCATCACATGTTCGTGTTATTAATAGAAGTGTATCTACATCACATGTTCGTGTTATTAATAGAAGCGTATCTACATCACATGTTCGTGTTATTAATAGAAGTGTATCTACATCACATGTTCGTGTTATTAATAGAAGCGTATCTCCATCACATGTTCGTGTTATTAATAGAAGTGTATCTACATCACATGTTCGTGTTATTAATAGAAGCGTATCTCCATCACATGTTCGTGTTATTAATAGAAGCGTATCTACATCACATGTTCGTGTTATTAATAGAAGCGTATCTACATCACATGTTCGTGTTATTAATAGAAGCGTATCTACATCACATGTTCGTGTTATTAATAGAAGCGTATCTACATCACATGTTCGTGTTATTAATAGAAGCGTATCTCCATCACATGTTCGTGTTATTAATAGAAGCGTATCTACATCACATGTTCGTGTTATTAATAGAAGCGTATCTCCATCACATGTTCGTGTTATTAATAGAAGTGTATCTACATCACATGTTCGTGTTATTAATAGAAGTGTATCTACATCACATGTTCGTGTTATTAATAGAAGCGTATCTACATCACATGTTCGTGTTATTAATAGAAGCGTATCTACATCACATGTTCGTGTTATTAATAGAAGTGTATCTCCATCACATGTTCGTGTTATTAATAGAAGTGTATCTACATCACATGTTCGTGTTATTAATAGAAGCGTATCTACATCACATGTTCGTGTTATTAATAGAAGTGTATCTCCATCACATTTTCGTGTTATTAATAGAAGCGTATCTACATCACATGTTCGTGTTATTAATAGAAGTGTATCTACATCACATGTTCGTGTTATTAATAGAAGCGTATCTACATCACATGTTCGTGTTATTAATAGAAGTGTATCTCCATCACATTTTCGTGTTATTAATAGAAGCGTATCTACATCACATGTTCGTGTTATTAATAGAAGTGTATCTACATCACATGTTCGTGTTATTAATAGAAGCGTATCTACATCACATGTTCGTGTTATTAATAGAAGCGTATCTACATCACATGTTCGTGTTATTAATAGAAGTGTATCTACATCAGATGCAGGTACAGCAGTGGCTTGCAGCTGCAGTAGTTCATTCAAACATACATTTATATGATTGTATCAGTGATTCAAAGCAGCCATTGGTTTCCATTAATTTCTGTATAATATGAAAACATATTGGTAGACTACATCACTGCTGTACTATTGCTGTTTTAATCAATCAAATGGAATTAAAACCAATGGCTGGCTGGATAGCATGTTCTACAACAGAACAAATAAGAGGTCCCCAGGGATGAAAGGTTCACCTGGTTTGTAGTAAATGTGTGTAAATGTGTGTTTCCCAATTTCAGCTTCGGGACACAAAGATCAGGAAGGAAGAAAAAATAATTCTAAAAACTCATATTGAAATGGAACAGTTGTAGAGGGCGACATCGCTCACAAGGTGTGTCCAGCTGTTCAAGTTCACATTCGTCGGCTATAAAACGGTCAAAAACCAAAAGTGTTCAGAAACAGTGTAAAAGCATCGGTATGATCCGGAAACAGCCAAACCTCCCAACACATGTTATTAACAATAAGAGCAGAACGAGGCCACACATTCTATCATGTGATGATATCTGCCTGGGATGGAGTGTGATCACACGCATGATACTTCACAGAGTCGAGTCTTTAAATACCTACAGAGGATGGACGCTGTCTGTGGGACAGCTCGGGACGAGAGGGGAAGGACAGAGTGAAGGAAGCCTCTCAGTCTGTAGACGGAGGCAGAGCGTATTGGATTTCATGGGGAACCAGCGCTGATGTGCAGATACTGCTTCTTTTGTTTTAATTTGTAACCCAATGCTGGAGCCGTCTGAGCTGTAAGTACTGCTAATTTGCTTCAGACTAATTCATCACGGCCACGGCTTTGGAATTCACCATGATAGGGCAAACACACACACACACACATACACACAAACATATACAGAGCAAGAGAAATGAGAAACACTCACCCACAGCCTTGTTCTGGACACATATGAATTAACTACTCACTGAGTGTCAGACATATTTTCTTATTTGACAATTAATAGACTTTTATTAAAAGTCAATGTGTCCCTCCCTTCTGACCTCAGCTACGTTTGTGCTGGAGTCAGATGTTTACTGTCCTCTGGGACAACAGAAACACAACCCACGCTATGTTTGGGAAAGTTATTGATCCAGAGTTATGTGACATCATCAATGCTCTTCTTTCATATCTGAAGTCTGAACAGAGAAGTCATTGCAGTGAGATGTGGCAGCTAAATGTTTTATAGAGAATAACAAAACTGTCAAATTCAAAATGATTTTAACATCAGTCCAGAAACCTTTCTAGTCCTCATGAACAAGACACTCCAGCAGAGAGTCCATCAGGACCACATGAAGGACAGGGGGACAGGGGGCCTGTGGACTCAGGAAGCAGAGCAGCAACCAGTAGAATGTGAATATAAGCACCTACATGTACATGCTGGGTGAAATCACTTGGAAACCTATTGGACATTCAAACAGCAGCTGGACTTCGAGGAGACACGGATCAACTGTCAATCCAATGCTGCAGGTCGTACTCTGAGAGAGCAGAAGTCAAGGGTTCAACTACCCCCCGACTACAATACCAGAGCACCTTCTCTGTCAACCTGCAACAAGAAGAGCGTGCTACTCTACAGCCACCAACACACACAACACAGCTACACATGAGATGATGAGAATCAGAGCGGCACAGAGCCAGACCACACTTTGAGTGTGTGTGTGTGAGTGTGAGTGTGTGTGTGTGTGTGTGTGAGTGTGAGTGTGAGTGTGAGTGTGTGTGTGTGTGTGTGTGTGTGTGTGTGTGTGTGTGTGAGATTAGCCAGGCCAGTAGAGAACGCAGATGCCAAAGATGTGGGGGGAGAGGCTATCGGATGGTATCAAAAGCTCTTTTCACTTCTCTTGGTCTGATGCCGATCTCATTGACTGAACAGCCGACAGTCACAAAGAGCCAACCTGTGCACCAAAGACACGAGACACAAGAGACTCAACTCAAGCACATTGATTCAAACGGGAGTTGTGTTCAGTGGCCCCACCCCCATCGATAATGAGAGGCCTCACTGACGGCCCTGACCCACAGAGAGCAGCTCAGCACCAACGTCTCCTCCATCGAACAGCCAAGCTGGCTGTTGACCTTGTGTCCATACAGTAGAGAATAACGTTAGGATGTCAAAGCTCACACAGGATGTCTGGTTGGGTTGTTATGCCCGTTTACATATTATTTGATTAGAAAAGTCTCTAGAATGTGGGCATCTCATCTGGCTTCTCACTACTCAAGAGGTCCCTCCTTTAGATGCAAGTCCATTTACCAAACATGTCTCACTGATGCACTGAGCAGGAGTTTGTGCCCTTCTAGTCTCTCGACCACTCAAAGCGCTTTTACACTCCACGTCATTCACCCATTCACACACCACAGGTGAAGTGTCTCGCCCCAAGGACACATGGACACGGACTGGAGGACCCAAGGGTCCAACCGCCGATGCTCTGATTGAGGGACGACCCGCTCTACCTTCTGGGATTCACTTGGCTTGGAGCTTAAAAGGGGCTCATCTTTGTACAACACAAATTAGGCATCAGAAAAGTTTGGGTATAAAAAGTCAGGTACCGTTTTGAAACGGTATTTAAAATACAGTCATGGAGAGGCATTGATGTTGTGTGAGTGTTTCCTCTTTACAAAGAGTCTACGGAGATGATTAGCGCTGCTTGGAGGCTATACTGGAAGTGTCAGGAGTGTATGTGAGACAGAAAAGAAAGATGGAGGACCAGAGGGATCGACCGGAGCTGTCAGATTCCTGGCATTTCATAAAAACAACGTGATCAATTAAAGATCTTCTGATCCACGTAGATGCAAGGCCTTGTCCCCCCCATCCTCCTCTTGTCTCACCCTAACTATCCACCCAACCCTCCATCTATCAGTGGGCTGTCAGGCCTCCCCGGCAGAGCTCCATCTCAGTTGAGAGTGCTGCCTTAAGCCCCATCAGCCGGAGGAGAGTCTTTGAGCAGCAGTCTAAGCCCCTCGCCCGGACCCCGGTCCCCTCATGAATATTAACCAGCCCCGAGCCCAGCTTTAATCTGCCTGATCCCCGCACTGCTGCCGCCGAGACGATAGCGAATCTAATTATTTGGTCTGATATTACCCCCCCACCCCCCAACACACACACACATAACGCCCTGTCCTCACTATACATGCTGTAACATCCACGCATGTGTGCGCTCGTGCAAACAGACAACGACTGAACTCCAGAGACACCTTCTTTTGCCAAAGTCAGTTCACATTTTAAAACATTCACACACACACACACACACACACACCTCTCCACCAACCCCCCTCCACCTCCAGCGCAGCCTGCGACGCCCTCTCCTTATCAGGCCCAAAAACGCCCTCCTCAACACCGATAAAACTTGAATGCAAATGATGCCAGGCTGATTTCATTTCTTCATTTTCTTCCTCCATTCCCCCGTTCAGTATCAGACTGGCTCTTGGCTCTCTCTCTCTCTCTATCTCTCTCTCTCTCTCTCTCTCTCTCTCTCTCTCTCTCTGGGGAGTGAGGATGATGATGATGATGATGATGATGGCGGTGATGGTGACGGGAAGCAGAGAACTTTCCTTGAACTAACCCCAACGTCTTGGACTTATTATATATGTATATATATATACTGTATATACTGAGCCCCCCCCCACCACCACCACCACACTACCCTGCAGAAGAGCAGATTAAGATTTCTCTGCACAGCTGTCAACGGCCACAGTTTTCCTGCCACCACTGGAATAAGTGTGTTTGTGTATGCAAATCATAACTGGTGCATGAAGCACATCTCTGTGTCCGAGGTGTGCACTGTTCACATGATGGTGACACTGCTCTGTGACAGTGTGGCGGTCATTACATGTAAAGTCAATAGTCCATGTTAGTGCAGGCTCATGACAGTGATACTGCAGTTTGGCCTTCTATCAGAAGAGTAGGCTGGTTTATATATCGCCTCCTCTCGTCTCAGCGACCACTCGACGCGCTTCACTACACAAACCAGCATCCAGCGCATTGACACACTGGCAGAGGCCACCGAGGGTCCAGCTGCTCATCAGGAGCATGAAGTGGTGTAAATGGCATGCTGTAGCAGCTCTGCTGTCAGGTCAGTGACAGCAGGGCTGCTACAGCATGGCGCTCTACAAGCATTTCACCAGTTTCTATATTCTATTGTTTTCTGCTGGACATTATCAGTCCACATTAACCCTACAAAATGAAGATCCATTCCCCAAATATGACATGTTGTCTTAACCCGTGCAGCCTTACAAGAACTTTGCCTAAATTAAATACAGTCGATGATATGAAAGAATATGATTACAAACCAGACCGGACGTTCAGTACTTGAACCTTTTTAATTCTCTGATGCATCCAGTCAGTCAGTATGTCTGACTGACTGGAGTTCACTCAACTGATACTACGTCTTTATCAACACTAAAGATAAAACATGTGTAGGATCGCTCAGGTTTCATGTTGAATATGTCGTGAGTCAGTTTCTCCTGGTGAACAAACAGCAAGGCCTTGCTCACCGACCTCTTCTTCTCGTGACCTGATGGCTGACACGTACAGACACCAGCACTCTATCTTTACATCCACTGAGTGAATACCAGCGAGGAGAAGAGCTCGATGTCGTCAGAGATTGGAAGTGTGTCGCTCCGAACCTACAGCAGAGTGTTCAGTGCTGCAGGAGCTGGGACCTGAAGAGCAGACCTTCACTTCAATCAAAGTTTACAACGGCCGATGTCATCGACCGTGCGGCTGTATCAGCCGACTCGTCGATTATCAGCAAATGATTTCGCAACAAACTGAATATGTTTGAGTTTTGGAATAATGTTCAAAATATGCCCAAAACATATTCTGACATGAAGATGAATCAATAACAGGAAGGCCCTCTCCCACCACTGGTGCAGCTACGACTGTAGGGCGGATATAGGACCTCCAGTGACAGCCAATAACTCTTCTCTTCAAAACAGGACTCGGAGAACATCTGAAGAGTGAAATCATAACTACAGCATCGAGCCTCCTCTCTCTGGGAACTTAATACGCCCCCCTGCTCCTCTCTTGACCTCTTCAACCATCGCTCATTCATTCACTCCTCTCACAAAACCATTCATTCAATCATCCAATTCACCTTCTTCCTCCCTTCTCCTCTTTCACTCTCTCCTGCACCGCCTCCTTCCTCTTACACACCTCTTCCTTTCTTTCTTAATCTCTGATTCTCTTCCTCTCCCACTCTCATTCCTACCCTTCTGTCTGCCTGCCCCTCCTTCCCTCCGTCCTATCTCTCCCTCTTTTCCCTCTCTGTCTCTCGTTCTATTTCTCGGCTACAGGAAATGGTTTCCTTCCCGATCCAGGGGGTTGGAGGGGTGTACTCACTGTCCCAAACAAAGAGGTCACTGTGTGAATCCTCCACAAATACAAAGAAGAGAAGGAAGGCAGATAACAATCAGAAACCTACTCTCATCCTGCCTTTCTCACACAAACACACACACGGAACCTGACGCAAAGCATCTCTCAAACCTTCAACAGAGACGCAGGACACGTTTCTACACTGTATATTCCACGGCAGGCTTTTGGCTCTCAGCAGCGGACTGTGAGCTCACACCTCCGAGAAGCAGAAAAAGAAGGAGAAAAAACTAGAGGGAGCCAGGTTTGATGAGCTGCATGCAAATGACATGTAAAAATATAAAACTGCGATACTTAAAACGGGGGCCGAGATAAGAGATTTGAAAATGAGGCACTCTTGGAAAGCAGGCTCCTGAACTGCCGGAGATGAGGCTCAGAGATAGAGAGGATAGAGGTTTTCCCTCTCCTCTTCTCGTCTCTTACACCTCCTCCTCCTCCTCCTCCTCTTTCCTTCCTCCTCCACCCTGCAGAAGCCGGTGCAGATGACAGGGAGATGCAGATACCAGCCAGTCATTGCCTCTGAGTGATGAACACCTCCTCCCTCCGTCAATTTAACCCTCCTCTTCCACATTCGCCTCGCCTCTCTTCCAGGTCTCTTTTTCTCTCACATTTCCTTTTGTCTCTCATGTTTTGTTTTAGTCGACGGACCCTTCCCGCCTTTCTCTTTGGGCCTCTTTTGTTCCTCTACCTCTCTGGCCTGGCTGGCTGCGTTTCTGTCTATCAGTATTTTATCTTATTTGGCGGTTTTCTCTCCCCTCTCTCCAATCATCCCTTCTCTCTGTCTCTCTCCCTCTCCCCCCCCCTCTCTCTCTCCCCCCCCCCCTCTCTCTCTCTCCCTCTCTCCCCCGCTCTCTCTCTCTGTCTCTCTCTCTCTCTCTCTCCCGGTTGACGGACTGAGACACAGACAGCTGCTGTCATGATGTGGTCAGGTCATACGACAGGTATGTGGAGCACACTGATTCAATCACCGCCGATAGAAGCTGCTCTCCTCAAGGCCATGATGCACAGGGTCAACACGTCCATCACTCAAGGGGTGATTTGGGTTTTGCCCAAAAACGCTGCAGTCGTCTCAGTGAGATGGAATTCAGAGCATCCTTAACTTCTGTCATGTGACATGTTCAAATGGGAATTCTATTTTAAGAGGGATTGAATACAATCTTTGAATGAACTGATGAAAATAGGGGCATAAAGATGAACTCCACTTGAGCATCTCTTTAAGTGTTATCTGTGTGATCAAGGGCCATGGCTAGGCGGTCAATAGTGAGGAGCTAGCTAAGAACACGCTAAGAAGAGTCACACAAATCATTTTGAAGCTAAACTACATTCAGCAGCAGCACACAGGAGGCTGGCTACCTTCTTTGGATGTTGGCCTATAGTGCCCACTGCTAGAATCTCCTCTGGGTCCTAGTGCCCAGTTTACTATAGCAGCTAGCTGGATGCAGATGGTGTCTGGATACAGTGAAATAACCCTCGTCACAAGTTATATTTATATATAATAAGGATGTTGCTTCATTGGTTTTACGATGTGAGACACCATCTTACTACCGTAATTCATAGTGTTCCATCATATCATCATTACAGATATAAGGCAAACAACAGTTGAAATTATGAGATCACAACCATGGCCAATGAGCTGCAGTGATCCATAATGGCATCAGGAAATATGACACGTCAGGTTAAACTGGATCGGTCCAAAGTGGATATTGAGTTAGTGCAATCTCAAACTGTAGAATGGTTACATGGTTAACTGTATCATGTGTTTACTTCCCAGGATTCACTCTGTGGTCGCAGAGAGAAGATGCTGTCTTGTCCAGTTTGGCATTTTTTGTGAGACTAAATAGTCGATATTTTGAGTCACTCTCTTGCATTGGCTTGCATTCAGTCAGTCAACAGTGACTGCTGCAGGACTACCGCGCTCACGAGTATAACCCTAAGCAATGGGCTTTTCCACAGCAGACATGCTAACGTGTCATAGTAGGAAAAGCACAGCTGTCACCAATAACAATACAAATGGTTCCATTCTATTCCAATGTCCCAGTAAGTCAAAGCAGTGTGACGATGAGCCGGCTGACAAGTATGAACAAATTACACAACACCAGCAATGTCTTTGAGGAAATATAGTCTGAAAGTGTGTGCTGTTATTCCAAAATCTGAACAAGAATCAAGTCTTGGCACGCTTTATGACAACCAGCTTTTCACCCTGCATTCAGACATCTGGGACGACGTTATGCACATGCAGAACCCCCCAGTTTAAAATGTCTCCATTCAAACACGTCCAAAGTGCAAGAGAACCAGTGCCCCATGCGGCCATGGCCACCACCTGCACCCCTTGGCTCTGCCATTGTGCCTTCCACCCACGTATCCCTCACCTACGCTGTAACATGTGTGTAACATGATGTGAAGAAAGAGGAAGAAATTAAATTCCAAACACACACTTTTAGCAGTGTAAACAAAGCTTTTGCCAAATGATATTCAAACAAACACCTGCAACCCATATTATTGCATGGTAGCACCTGTCATCAGCGTGTGAATGGGTGAATGATGACATGTAGTGTTTAAGTGCTTTGAGTGGTTGGAAGACTAGAAAAGTCTATACAAGTGCATCCATTAAGCATTGAACATGGTGTCGCTCTGCGAGCTGGTACAACCATGAGCCAACAGAGATAAGTGTGCTGTGATATGATGGGAGAAGTTATGTTGCCTGAAATCATCATTTCATCATTTTACAGGAGAAATGTAGAGGGGATTTGATATTTCATTTATAATATTTACAATGCTCAGTAGCACAGGGACAGTGTATGCATGTCTCTTTTTATTTGACTGTGCCTTTAAAGATAGAAAGGCTTGCCCTGCTCTCTGCTTCTATCACAACGTTCCTTACGTATTGCGTTCTTCTGGGGGCACCGCAGAAGGTATCGCAACACTTGCCGTAATCATTGATTTGTCATCTTCTGAAGGAGCACCATTTTAATTAACATTCTAATTTGATGGGCGGAGGAGAGAGAGAAACACAGGCCGAGAAACACTGTTGATGAGTCCAGATAAAAAAAGATCAAAATCTGGATGTAAACAAACCGGCTCGGAGTCAACGCAAAAAGAAAAGAAGGAAGAAAACAGCTCCAGAGAAGAAGGAGGAGACGGTGATCACCTTCACTCGTCCTTCCAGGGGAGCGAGGGAAGGAGGAAGTGGAGAGGAGAGGAGAGGAGAGGAGGTAGAGGGGAGGAGAGATAGGGAGTGAGAAGAGACTACCCAAAAAGTGTTTGAAAAGCCGTGGGTGGCGCGCCTTATCGCCCCAGTTCTCCTGGAGAGATTATTGGGGGATTAGTGCGAACGCTTGTTTCTAAAACATGATGAAAAGACGTTCGGCGCGTGATAACGCTTTGAACTCCCCTACTCTGCTCCTTCCAGGATGGTGCCTTCAGGCTGCCTTTCCACGAAAGACAGGATTGGGATGGGGTTGAGCTGCTGGGTGCTGCTGACGGAGGGAGGACAATAGGGACAATGTTGTAAGTGCAGTCTGTCCTGTGGAGACTTCACGTTGGACATCTGTCCTTCGGGAGGATGCAACCGATGCAACAAGCTCCAGCTTTGCGTGCACGTTAGCACCGTCACTCCTTCGCTCTCGCTCCATCTGAGCAGAACATTTCACAACAATCCTGCAACTTGGGTCCAATCACATGCACTCGCAATATCAGTTAATTAAAGCAGGATCCAATCAGGAGGGGAGGAGATATAATATCAGATTTGTCATGTGCGATCCAATCGGAAGAGCAGAAGTGGTGCGCTAACTCCCCGAGTTGCCAGGGGAGGCTCGCCGAGGAGGACCCAGTTGTTCACTCAACCAAAAACAGTGAGGAATCAGCGGCACAGCTGATCAGCTGATCAGTAAACATTATTATACCCTGTTCGAAAGTCCAACAGCCATATCAGCCAGAATATATTTAAATAGATAAATGCTTTCATGCCTCTTTCTCAAGAGATGCAAATGACAGGATTTCCATATGACACAGACCAGTTAACACGCCACCAATCTAATGAAGGAGATCTGTTGCAGGGACTGGATCTCATTTGCCTCTCTTTGCTCCACCCTGATTTCTCAGAAGTAACAAACTCACCCCCACCCATATGATAACACACACAGACACAAGACAACATCAGAGGTATTTAAATTCATATTGTTTCAGATGAAGGAAATTAAATCATTGAACATAATGTGTCTCTTTGCGTCTATGTGTTGCTTGAGTGTGAATGCTTCCCGATGTAGTTGTGTTGCTCGGTAGGCTTTGTATCAAACTGATAGCTTATCTGTCAGGGCCCAAAAAGAAGCAAATTTGTAGAGAGAGAAGTTGAGAGAGAGAGGGCGATGCTGGAAGGGGCCAGACCACTGAGTGGACCATGCCAATCTCACCCAGAGGAAGCCTGGGGGCTTCACAGAGCCCGGTGAGAACAAGGACGAGGACTGAGGAAGACAGGTGCTATAAGTAAGATAGAAGTGAGGAAGGACAGATCTGGCGGGGGGAAAAGCTTATATGTATATATTTATATATATATATGTATGTATATATATATATAGAGAGAGAGAGAGAGAGAGAGAGAGCACGTCCAAAGCAGGGAGATGAGCGATAGAGGGAAGTACGGCCAAAAGAAACATCTTTCTTCTCAGATAGGATACAGACTGTTACCCTTACTTGCTTTACTTACTGTATCTGTAAATGAAAATGCACCGTCTGCACCACAATGAGCTCGCAATTTAATATGCTAAACACCTGATGAGGAATAAGGAAGGAATGAGAATTGCTCCTTCAAGCAATTTTAAACCATTTATTGTAAACATGATGTTGGGCAATGCTTTCTTTAAGTGGGTTTCTAGTCATCCATTTTCATGTGCATTTACATTTTACACACAAAATTGGAATATAAAAAAACATTGATGTGGCAGAAAATGGTGAAAAGAAAGGCCTGGTGATCAGAGAGTTGTTGGTCTGATCTCCAGACTGGTGGGATGTCATGTTCATCCAGACTACAGACCAGTTCTGAGCAGGTTGAGTATGTAGTGTGTTACCACTTACTAACTAAACCTGTGCTGTTGATGTGCAATAGTCTCCCACAACATGCTTTACCATTAATAATAACTATGAAGACAGCCCTGTATCCAAAGACAAAATGTCCAGAATGGACAAATCTGCACCTGACCCTTTGCATCCAAAAACATGCCAACGTGTAGTGCAGGACATAATGTACCATACACTGTTTACAGTGTGAGCAAGTTCACATTTCACAAGAGCTGCACATCTACTGTACATAGTGAACAACTCATCTGTGTTGAAACCAGCAGTAGGAGAGCTAGCTAATATTAGCTGTTAACTGTTAGCAGTTAGCAGTTAGCTGTTAGCACTTAGCAGTTAGCTGTTAGCTGTTAACTGTTAGCTGTTAGCAGTTAGCAGTTAGCAGTTAGCTGTTAGCTGTTAACTGTTAGCAGTTAGCTGTTAGCTGTTAACTGTTAGCTGTTAGCAGTTAGCTGTTAGCTGTTAGCTGTTAGCTGTTAACTGTTAGCTGTTAGCAGTTAGCAGTTAGCTGTTAGCTGTTAACTGTTAGCTGTTAGCAGCTGGTGCAGCAGTCCTGTAGAGCTACCAGCAAACATTAACAGAGGTTGCATTGAGTTGCGCTATGATGCGTTCAAGCTCCATTCAGTTAAAGTGAGTATTAGGCAAAGGAAAATTGTAACGAAGGAATATTGTGACGTCATCATGATGTGCTCAAATGTGATTTTGTAAAAGTGAGTTTTTTTCGAGAAAGTTAAGTAGTAAATACAGTTGTTTGAAGGAGATCTTTTCACTGCAGTATTAAATAGATATGAGAGAGAGAATTATGACCTTTTCAACTTTTCTTGTTTTTAACGCACTGGTAAGATCACGACCAGGTGTTGGCTGATATCAGCAATCGGAATCTTGAAATGGTATCAGAACATCTCTCAAAGAGTCCAACACCGACGTCCATATGCAACGCACCAGGCTTACTGCTAGCTCCACTTTGAACACACTCACATCCCTATTACACACATTGAGAGCAACTGATGTAGTATGATGTGCAGATAGCCCCACAGGGCTGGTGGGGGTGGATGGGTCAATGCAACACAGGACATTGGTCCAGGAGACCGCTGAATGTGTCCCATTTAAAGTAAACGTTGCCAGTTGCCAGTAGAGCAATGCATAGTTTATGGGCCTAAAACTGCAACTAAATGTCTCTTTGGCTGAAGTACTGGAGTATTGGATTCATCTTCATATTTTACTAGATGCAAACAGTACCTTTTGACATTGAATATTATTCCTGCATTTATTAAAAACTTAGTTCATCCTCTCGCTGTTCCTGAAATAAAACCTTTCAAATAGCCAATCAAGGAATGCAGTGTGATGGCTTGGGCTTTAGCGGAGGAGGAGAGCCCTGACCCCTGCTGACCCACAAGGGAGGGAGGCAGGGAGGGATGGAGGGAGGAGGGGGAGGATGTGGAGCGACAGGGGGAGAAACACAGGAGGAATGTGAGATTACGGCCACTATCTCCAGCAGATACTGAAGGTCCGTCTCCTCACTTCTCCAGTCCATAGATATGAAGGGAATGAGGAAGAAAAGAGAAAACGGGTATTAAGAGTCAGAACGAGATGCTTTCCATATGAATGCAAAGCCCTCAAAAGAACAGGAACTGACTTTACAGTTTAGAGGAGGAATAGGACGGTATGGGCAGCGGAAGGGAGGGGAAGAACAAAAGGTGATGGGTGAGTAAGTGTGTGTGTGTGTGTGTTTGTGAGTCCACACACACACAGACACACACACACACATATATCTCTACACTCAGAACCTCACTGATAATAAACGAAATCTTAGAAATGAGAGCCTATCAAGCAGGAATCAATCACTGGGGTTTGTTGTCCAGGAGGATGGCGCCATGTGGAGATAAAAGACAGGCGGACGTCTGGGGAGGGCTGGGAGGAGAAGAGAGGACGGGGGGGGGAGGAGAAGAGAGGACGGGGGGGGGGGGAGAGGAGAGGATAAGAGAGGAGAGGAGAGAGGAGAGGACGGGGGGGAGGAGGAGAGGAGAGGACAAGAGGGGAGAGGAGAGAGGAGAGGATGGGAGAAGAGAGGAGAGCAGAGGACGGGGAGGAGGAGAGGAGAGCAGAGGACGGGGAGGAGGAGAGGAGAGCAGAGGACGGGGAGGAGGAGAGGAGAGGACAAGAGGGGGGAGGAGAGAAGGGAGCGGAGAGGACGGGAGAAGAGAGGAAGGGAGAGGAGAGGAGTCTGATGGGGTAGGTGTGTGTTATAAACTCCATCTGGTTCAAACCCTGAAGTGGAGTTAAACTGGGACGAGCTGGACCAACATTTGGCATTTGGAGCCAAAAAACTAAAAACAACTGGAGATGCAACAAGCAAGCGAGTTATAGCAAGGCAGATCAATAACAAATAGGAAGGGATCATGATGGGCATGGATGTCCCTGCATGTGTGTGTGTGTGTGTGTGTCTGAATCCGTGCTCCATGCCAGGAAGCCTCTCCCAGCATCAGTATCATATGATTAGATGGACTTGCACATGATGCACAAACCCAGCCTCTGATAGGGCTCCATCCGGTCCCACACACTGTTCCCAACCAACACACAAACACACACACACCACACACACACCACACACGCACACACACACACACAGACTGTTCATTTTCATCTACTATCACACACACAGGTGATAAGGTGTTTATTCATTGTCTCTCTTGACCCCTGACCCCTGACCTGTCCATTGGACTAGCTGGAGGTCTCTCTCCAGCTGATGCAGTTCAACAACATGGTTTACAATATATGCCAGATGTGTATTAATAGATACATTATTTAAAGCATGCATTGGTGTCTTACTTTAGGGCTGCATGTAATAATTAATAAGAAATAAGTTTCACATATTTTCACTATCAAATACTCATTATATATTTAGTATTCATTCTATAACAATATAGAAGAGTCAAAAATAAGGCTAAAAAACATGTTCATTATTAGAATGATATGTCATTTGACAACTATTGTTGGTCAACCACATTTAGTTTACTCTATAGAATCTGAGACAAATGTGTGAATACCAATAACCTGCCAGGAGCCACGGCTTCGCTCTCTGGTCAACAGATGTTCCATCACAATGACTTCAATTCATCTCACTTCAGCTGGAATCAGACGTTTTGACATGTTGCTTAATAAATGACAATATTGTTGTTGATTCATTTTCTGAAACTCGACTAGTTGAGAAGGCTCATTGTTTATTTCTTATAAATGACTTCGGTGAATAATAAAGCATCACAATTCTGACCAATTGATTTTCTAATCAATTATTACATTGTTTAACATTATTCTAATGTATTGTATCAACTGTTGTTAATAATGAGACTTCTGCACTGAACTTGAAGCTTTATTCATGTGCAGAATCATATCAATGACTTTAGGATATTTGTGATCTTCTCGTGGTTTTCATGTCCTACTGACACCAAAATCAGAAAAACATCTCAAATTCAGAAGTTCAACAATGACTTGCAGCCTAATTACTTTGAATTATTTTGATTGGAAAAAAGTAAAGAATGACTGAGAATTTAAGATCATAATTCAAACTTTATATATTTGACAATGTTTTTGTAATCATACACAGATCAAATCATACACTTTAGAATGATGTGTGTCATTTTAATTCAGGAGCTCGTCTGTAATATAAGAATCTATGAGCAGTAGTTCCTCCCTCTCAGTAACCATCACAGCTCTTACCTCTGCCTCCTGATCCTCTGTGCTGCCCTCGGATTGGAGGATTCCTGGGTAGGGGCCCCACGTTGTGTCTGGATGGAGGTCCCGGCCAGCTACCACCCTGCGGTCCGCACCCTCTTCACTGAACTCCAGATCATCTTGAGGAAGCAGAGAAGAGAGGAGCGGTTCACATCAGTGAAGCTGAAATCAGCCAAATATACAAAGGTGTTGTGATGTTGAGCTCATCCTTAAACTACCGGCATCATTCATGGACAGAGATCACGAGGAGACACTTTCAAAGAATCCTGATACCAACATGTTTCAGCTTTCACATCATCTTTTATTTATGTTCCATAAACGTCAGAACTTTACTTACTTTGACCAATAAAAGCTTACGAGTACAGCTTTTAGGAAGAGTTTTGATGTTTTGCCATTTTGGAAACGCTTATGGCATCAACAGGGCAACAGACTTATTATAAGATTATAAGATTATAAAATACTAGATATGGGTAGAAGTCGAACCTCTCGGCCTTCAGAACCCCGGCTGGTTACAACATGACATGTAGCAGAGACCACGCGACGCTCAAGAGGAAGAAAACACACAGCAGCAGAAGCAGCATGTGGCTTGAACTCGGCCTGAACCCTGCAGCAGTTCAGAGCAGACAGCCGGACTGTCAACGGCTCAACAGCAGGGGGAGGTTCTGACACAAGCTTTCTGTCCTGGCCCGGTTCAAACAGGGGAAACTTCTTGTGTACTTCCTCAAATTGATAAGTGCAGAAGGATGGCAGTGACGGCTGCGGTCTGAGGCTGCCGCAGCCCAGATAGAGCCCGTTGGCTGGGAGGCATGGAGGCCGATCCATCTGTGCTCCAGGCTGAAGACAGCTCTGAGTGCAGCGGGAGCCGAGACAACTTCCTGCACATCTCAGGATAAATGGACAAGTTTGAGCAACAGCAGTGAGTGTGGCCGTGTGAGGCTTTCTCCTTATGACCGTCGACCTCCCTCTGATCAAAACGCATTCAAACCCCCCCCCCCCCCCCTTCTCATCTCACCCACGGTTCAGGCGACTGTTTCGGGGGGTCGGTCTAAAGTGGCGGGCCTGATAAGAGTGTTTGTCTAACACTCTCCATGTCAAAACACTCATCTATCTTCTCTGTATCTATCCCCACCAGAGAACAACGGACAGACGCTGATAAAATGGCTTTCCCACAGCCGGTGGAGGGGCGGGGGAGGAGGACGTGGTGGTGGGAGGGAGGCGGGAGCAGGAAGGAGTGTGGTTTGAGGGGAGAAAGTAGGAGGGACAGTGAGGGGTAGACATGAATTCAATAACACCAGTCCTTCAAGCCAAACAGCGGTTGAAAACATTGTGCCGCTGTCGTGGTGAACTCACACAGGAAGTGGTGTGTTCCCTTAACTCAGCTCAACGTTGTAATTCACTCTGCACGGCATAATGAATTACCCAGCGGTCAAACAGGGTTCACCTTTTACGGAACTAGTTGACCTGATAGTATCTGTTTTATGAGGATCAACACTGATCCAACCAAGTCAGGACTAGATGACAGCCTGTGCTCCAGGTAGGGTCTGCACTAGCAGCACATTGTGGACCAGGTGCAGTCTCACTCTGTTTACCAGTCACTGTGACACTGTCACGGCCCTACTTGTTCAATCTGTTGCCCCGCCGCACATGAGAGCGTGACACTGATGCCAGACGCAACAGGAGCTGACCTGACCTGCTGTGCTCGGGTCAGGTCAGGCTGCATGTTTAATCGAATGACTCAGGTTTTGGGTGGAGCTCGATTTCACAAATATGTAGAAGACAACCTCGTCTCACTTCTTTGTTAGAATACACCAAATTAAAGAGAAGACCTCTGACTTGTTGGGGTCAGTGTCAGGTTTCAGTTCCAGGTCAAGCGCCGACCCAAACATGACTCCTGAAACAGTCTGACCTGCCAGCGTGCTATCTCCTGTCCCATGGGGCCTCTGACCCTCCTTATCTCAGCACTCCATCAATGTCCAGTCTGCCTCTGCACCATTGGCCGATCTTCACCACATGGTGCTCTTATCAGCCCGACCAGCTCAATTGACCCTCATTGTGAAACGGAGCAAGGATTTGACCTCAGTGAGCCAACACAGATATGAACTTATAAACAAGCCCAACATGAGCATCAGTTTGTCAGATATTAAGGCTCATCATATTCCTTTCATGACCTGTTGCATCTTATCCAGGTCACTTGTTGTGGGTTGATGCCAACCTCAATATCCAAATTAGTCTAAATGAGTCCTCTGAGGTGCACGAGCACATGGACCGGCTTCACACTGCTGCAGGAGACGCTCACCTCCTGTTGGAGATAAACATTTATATTTCACAAGTTGAAGTGCATTTCTGAAATGAAATGTTTGTGAGGCGTTTGTAAAAATGTCACTCTGATCTATCGTGCTTGCTCTGTGATCTATTGATAACTGGCCAGCTGTTTGCTTCTGCCAACGGAGGAGATTATTGAGCAATGCTTAACAGATAATCATGAAACAAAACCATCTGAGATTTGGGATTCAACCCCATAGACAGGACCATCATGGATGAAGGTGAGGCTGTCTGCTGTCTCTGTCAAATGTGCCTCTAAGCCAACTGAAGATATACCACAAAAACAAATCTGAAGTCACCCGTCACATGGCGTCCCTCAGTGAGTCGGTATAGACACCACATGTCAACTCTACAACATCATTTAGTTTTTGTCTCATCCTCAACTGCACTTTGTATTTAACTATGATCGTGAACATTGTTGGCATGTTGGCATGCTGAGGTTAGCATTTAGCCCAGTCTACAGCATGCTGTGGTTAGCATTTAGCCCAGTCTACAGCATGCTGAGGTTAGCATTTAACCCAGCCTCCAGCATGGCTGTAGACTCTGAGGCCACGTCCACACGACTGCGTTTCCATTTTAAACGCATGTTTTGCTTCGTTAACGCTGACACGTTAACACTACGCCGGAGTTTGAAAACTCCCGGGTTGCGTATTCGTGTGGACGCTCGTAAATGCATAAGATTAGAAACGATGACGTAGACGCCCACGTTCGCTACTTGATTGGTTCTTAGCAGTCACGACGTGTCCTTCCCTGATTCGTCACATACATATCACGTGACCCTTTCCCGGAAAATCATAAACAGCCTTGATTACCGATCGACTACCAGGTTAATTTAACATGGAGGACTGATTACAGGTGTAGCTGACCTTGTTGTCTTTACTAGCAGCTGTTGTTCAGTTATTACGGAGGAAGCAGCTGTTAATGGAGCGATCAGTGACCAGTGGGGTTATCAGCCCTACGGAGCGGCCGTCTGAAGTCACGGTTAGCGGCTTTATGGAGGGTGATGGACACAAAATCGACTTCCTGTTTACACCGGCACCCACCCGCATACCCAGTGTACGTGAATAGTCACGTGATGTTTGTTTTCAGGCGTTTTGGTCTGGACGGAGATCATCTTGAAAACGATGCTGAAACGCCGTGTGGTGAACTCCGGGGTTGCCTCTTCGTGTGGGCGTCATCGTTTCCAAACTTAGTAGTGTGGACGCTCAGTGTGAACAACAAATGGAGTTTAACGAGTTAATTATATGCAGCGTCAATGACTGTAGATGTCAGGCGTCTGCACCTCCACTAATGAACGCTGCGTGCTGATCCCAGCAGGTTAGCGGTGTTCACTGGGGTCACATGACGCCTCCGACAATCCTAATCCCTGTTAATTACCTCCCGCCCACCACAGACCTGCATAATAACCCAGCGCTCCTTCTCGATATGGCTGCACTGGCTGCCACTACCCTCACTGCTCTGTATGATACTACACCCATCACTGTGCTACACACACATCAGTCTTCATGTCAGTGCTAGATGACCTATTCCCCAAAACACAAGCTCTGACAAACACACACACACACACACACACACACAGACACACAGTCCTGATTTTAGCACTTAGACGACATAACATTGAGTTACAGTTATTTCCTGGAGATGGAGCCAAACCCTAACCCTAAACCTAACCTAAACCTGAACCTGAACCTAAACCTGACCCTAAACCTAAACCTGGCTGAACCTAAACCTAAACCTAACCTAAACCTGGCTGTACCCGAACCTTAAACCACGTCCTCGCCCTACAACGGGGTTATTACGTTACGGGGACTTGCATTCTGTCCTCAAAAGGCACAATGTGCGTAAAAAGATGTATGTCCACAGCACAAGTAATACACACTGTGCTCACACACACCCACCCTGTACACACTATCACACCAATACACACCCCTGTCACCAGCCACACACACACACACACACACACACACACACACACACACAAAGGCTTATCAATACAGACGCTTCAGCAGCCACTGGGGCATCCAGGCCTCTTTGACGAGCCAACACAATGAAACAATCAGTCCGCCATTAATGGAATGACTAACGCAATTAACTGATGAGTGTGTGTGTAACAGAGAGGGGGGGGGGGGCTTTTTGCTCGGTGCCATTTTATTGAGTTGTTTGTTTTGACACTTTATTAAATGTTCTTGTTTAATGAGTGAGTCCCAAAAATGAACAATAAAAGTTGAAGTGAAGCTATCATCAAAGCTCACAGCATTGCCAACAGAAACAATGATGTGAGAGTCTACTGAACATGGGAATGATATGAGGGCCTGAAGTGTTATTCTATACTTAATCAGGAGATTCAGTTTTGCGTTCAGGTATAGTCACTTGGAAGGAAAACTAATTAAACCTGCAGGTGAGCTGTTATCTTAACTGATATGTCATATTATTAATAAATGCTTACTTGGTGGAAAATGTCCACAACTTTGGGAAGAATCCAAAACAGTAGCCTTACCTAGAGATGGAGAAGCTGATTTCTTTCTGTAACTGTGGGCTTATGAACTGCAGTGCTTGTCAAGAAGTTTGTTTCCAATCAATTTCTTTCTAATTTAGGAAACATATCTGTTTGCCTTGCCTCCCTCCCTTTGGTGCTCTCCCTCTGTGTGAAAGAGTTGATCAGCATTAGCTATTGATTGTATAAAAAGTAAACTCAGGTATTACTTCTTTGGAAATATGGTAGAGTATGTGGAGTCCCACATGGGAGTAGCTTGGGTCCACTTTCATTTGATGTTCTACATCACACAACAGATGAAGGATGATCTACTCTCAGAGCGATGAGAGACAAGAGCTTTACTGTCAAAGTGACATCATTGGAAGATATCAACAGCATAAATAATCAGGCGTAAGTTATGGAAGTGTTACAGATGGACATCTGGTTTCACCACATGCACAAACCTCAGTAGCCGGCAATTGTCTACAGAAGTTCCCCATTTAGAAGTATCTTCTTAGTGATCACATGTGTGTCATTATTAGAACTGATGTCCAACTGTGTGAAGGCCAACTGATCTTGGAGTGCAAGGGGCCACATATGCAGGAACCATGCATAACCAGTCAGTCAGGTTGGATATCAGTGAGGAATGAAGGGGGAAAGAAAGCTGTAACCCAACACTGATGCTCTCCTCTATCTGGCCTAATTGATTTTTAAAAAGACTATTGTTGATATCAAATGAGCACATCGCGGCGGAGCTATTGATTTTTTGACACCACACAACAGGAAATCTTTATCTGCGTGCTCCTCCGACCCCACACTAATAGGTGGGGTTTAACCTCTGCTGAATGACGGATGCACTTCTCTCTCCAGTCCTCATGGGAAACAGGACAAACACTGTAGTTCTCTCAGTGCTAGGCTTCTGTGCTCTCTGTTAAAATCCAATTATATCTGCCAAATATACATTTATGGGAAAGACGATAAAATAACTGACAGTTTTCTATTTAGTCTCAATTGCTTCGGTAATGTAAAAGCACGAGTATGTACTATATACACACTTATACACCCAATATCACAGGTAGCAAAGGTAACACTTTGATCATTTGTGTACACAGATTTCTATGTTACTTAAATTCATCTAATATTGATCATATGTGCCTTTAAAAGCCATGGAAGCCTATTTCATCCGCTTCCTTCTACAAAGCTCTTCTGGTCTTCACTGATTTCTATATTTCTTGTGTTCCTCCTGACCGGTGGGTAATTCATCATACTGTGCAGAGTGCCATTACAACGTCTTCCTCCTGAACTGGAAGGTGTGGTTGGTTTGTCAGTACGAGCAACCCCTTCACATGACTCTGCTCAGATAGATGTCTTCTAAACCGCACGCTGTATTTAGTTGATCAAGATTCTGCAAATCATTGAAAAGTCTGCAAAGACTCATTTATGAATTTTTGGGATTTGAGAGTTTTGAAAGGAGTAAAATAGTATTTTTCACAAAGCAATGGCAGGTTTCAGCATTCATTCAACATGATTTTGCCTCACTTAAGACCTCATAACACTTTGATTATTAATGTTCAATCAGAAATGTATAAATATTCCACCTATTCCGTTATTTGGGTAAAAGTCAAAGATTTGCATTTCTGAATCCTAGCCAGCTTTTCCCATTAACTCCCTTCATTTATAGCGCAGGCTGATAAAAGGCCTCAATCTACCACAGCGCGACCTGATGGCGTCTCCTTCTCCTGCGTGTCTCTCCGTGATGTCCCACGCAGCACCCTCGGGTCCCTGGAGTCCGGCAGGCTCGGTTCAGCGGCAGATAGACATTTCTGGGATATGCATCTTCTGCTCGGGACCACGCAATCATTTCCATTTTACACTCTGTTGCACAGGCAAGATAAGACACCTGCGTAGCCCTGCTAATCAGATGAGCTTCAACAGAACTTTATCATTGACATTTACCACTGTTTACCCAACTAATTTCTCTTAACTGCACTGCTGAACCTTTATCTACAAAATACATACGCCACCAGAAAAGAGCAAGAAGCAAACATGCAAATTCACAAATATGTGAAGAAAGATAAAATGAGGGGGAGAAAACCAAAAGCAGTTTTTTTCTGCTCAGAGGACCACGGGGGTGAAAACAGAACAAGCGACAGGGCTACTGTTGATGAGATGAGCCCCCCCCCCCTCCTCACTGAAGACAAACAAATGCAAAGAATGCTGACATTCACATGCAAAATCTTCATTTTGCAGTTCAATCACCTGACTGCTCGTGGGGAGTTTTATTTATTGCTGATATAAAATGTGCCTCTGTTTGCATGTGTGTGAGAATGCGAGTCCAGCGTTATCCAACCAGTCACAAGACAGATGGAGCAACACTGGGTGCATCCAACACAGCGCTTTAACATGCTGTGAAGCAGTTCCAGCTCCTGAGCCGCTGTTAACTCCCCATTAGTCCCACTCTGTGGAATGCAAACTGTTTATGAGTGTTGGAGATGTTCCAATACCGTCTCCTATTTATTAATACCCATTCTGATACCTGAGCTCGAGTATCCATCCGATACCAGTGCTTTAAAAACAGAAAGAGTCCAACAGGTTCCCTCTCTAATACTGCTGTGGAAACACCTTCTTCAAACAACTATTTAATAGTTCATAATTAATTAAGTTTAAGTTAAACAACAACATTTGAACACATCAAGACAGTGTTAACATTTACCTTCGCTCAGCTTGTTTCTACTGAATAGAGCATGAAGACGTTATAATGGAAGTCAATGGACCCTCTGCTGACGTTGACTGTTAGCTCTGTTATTCAGCATAGAAGTCGGGTGCACGAGAGTTTACCCTCAGGTGAGTAGCACTACCGGCAGGACGTACGGACCGGGTAGCGTGCTGTAGTTGTTCCTGTGTAGCGTAAATGTGTTTATGATATGATAACGTAATATCAGGTGAATAGACTCGCACACTGGCCGATACCCGATGCAGCATGTGAGGCTGCATCAGAGGTGTTTCTGACATCAGTCTCCTCTAGTGAATGCTAACATACCACATGGCTCCAAATGTGCAATCTCATCATCTGAAGACACATTGTGTAAATGTGCAGCAGTTATGCATTAAGCAAGAAAATGTAAATCTTAAAACAAGGTTTTCAAGAATACGAGGTGAAGAAGCAGAACCCACCTTCAGGCCTTCATCACAGGAGTTGATATCTTTAGTGGAGCACAGTCCCAAGAACGTTATGTAAGCTCATCATAGCGATCAGTACATGTCTGATAAATCACCAATGACATTTTCACTTGGAAGAGAAGACATGCTGATGGTTACTTGGCGCATTTAATTCAATGTTTTTCCCAATGATCCAAGAAAGATGCTGAAATAAGAGTTTGTTTTTTCGTGCAGAACAGCGACCAGATTCATCAACGGCTGTTCAACCAACCGCTGGAAGACGCCATCGGTCGGCACTACTCCAGACGTTTCCACAGTGCTGAACAACCGTTGGCTGGTGATTCAGAGGCGGCTTGTTATTGGGCAGAAGCTTGTACAAACACAATGAACTACATACAGCATGCTGAGTTGTCAGCAGCAGAGCCTACTTCTACATTGTGTCACCTGTTTCTTGCAGTGTACTAGCATTCAGCTGAAATGGAGAGAAGGAACAATCGCAGCAACTAACAACACTTTAAACAGACCTCTCGCAGAGTATGACGTTAAAGGGGGCAAACCAGGGTAAGGAGCCAGGACAATGCAGCACATGAGGCAGGTCCCACGGTCAGGTGTGGGGAGGTGAGAGGGAGTGTTTGATCCGTTCAGCAGCAGTCCGTTTGAACAGAGGACCGAGCAGGAAACACCTCTCAGACGTCCACCAAGAGGCTGAACAGAAGGTCCAGAGTGGTCTCCAGCTGCTCTGCCCACAGGACAGTGGGACGGGGTGATCCCCCCCCTTTCCTCCTGAATTCTTCATTAATGCACACTTTCTGTTTTAGAGTCTCCTATTTTTATGTGAATCTTGCCTCATGGGTTGCCAAATAATGTAGACTTGGAAAAAGTCTGAACTTATCTTTGGAGACAGTGCTTTGAATTCCACACATTGAACGAGCAGAATAACGTCAAACACTGCTTCAGAGTGTGTGTTCTCTGTCTCCATGAGGAGACAACACAATAGAGCAGAATAACAGTGACTGGAGGACAACGAGTAATCCAATGTGAAACTGTAGCCCCCCCCGCTGTAGCCTGTCACAAATTGAAAGTGGAGACCTTCCAGAAACTATCCCTGATAATCACACATAAATTAATTAGAAAATGTTTCTTGACATTCTCTACGCACAGACGGGGAGAGGGGGGGACAGACTGAGGCAAAGCCACAGAATTAATTGTACGGTATGTGACTCCGATAATTAATTCAATCATTAATTCATGTCTGCTTTAACAACTCCTTCTGGCTTCCGCGAAAAAAAAGGACATTTCAATCAGACCGGTATCGGCAGCGCGGGCCGCGGAGGACACACGGAAAAGTGAAAGAGTGAAAGAGTGACAGAGTGATAGAGTGATCGGCCCGCTCCACACACTCAGGCTCATTTAGAGGTTCATCAATTAAAAAGACAAGAGCAAGAAGAGAAGCGAACACGAGAAGGTCCACATCTACAACGAGAACACAAACACTGTTCACTGAAGCATCTTCCTGGGAAAGTTCTGTTTAAAGAACCAACTGAAGGAAGCGCTGATGAGGGAACTGATGTCATGATTAGACAATAGCAGCGTTTATATTCCTGCTCCTGAACTCTATGAAGCAGACCACATGGTGCCATGCTGCTCTGAATCATGTTCCAAACATTGCATAACAGCATCGCCTAAACGCAATATCGCTTCAACACACAATAAGTTGTGGTTCTTTTTTCTACACTGCTGTCACGCACTAGTTCTACTTCCTGTCCATCGAAGGACTTGGAGTCAGTTTGTGATGCTGAACGCTTCATTTAACAGAAAAGCTCCTGGATTAAAAAAGTGGAAGAACCCAGAGAAGAGGACACAGAAGAGGACACAGAGAAAGAGAGAGAGAAGATAAGAACGAGATATGAAGATGGGGAAAATGAGCAGAAAGTAGGAGACATGAGTGTTCATGTGCTAGTTACGTCTTGTTCCAGTTCTGTCGGACAGAAAGCTGAGAAGCTGTTGGTCCAAACTGCTACAATGGATCAGTGCGGGCTCAGGTCTTGAATTTATCATTTAGATTAAATGGATTCAAATCACATTAGTGTTTGTCAAGTGATGTCATTGTATCTGTTCTGTTACTTGCCTTTACCCACTAGGTCATTATATTACAGATGACTAAAGGCAAATATGTGTAAAAGCACCAACAGCCAACCCGACAACATCGTCACAACATCAATGTCGAGGTAGGCAGTCAGAAGAATGGTGGTATTTGATGTTCTCCACATCGCCCAGCGCTAACTGATAATAATAAGCTGTGAAGGTTGTCCCTCTACCACCAACCTCCTCTACTGGTTAATGGAGCTCATCAGTTCCACAGAACGTGACCACTGAGAACCATCAGCCTCCAGACTCAGCAGCATACTGCTGCAGGTCATCTTCACATACAGACATGTCTTCCACTGTGAAGGCTTCGGAGCAGCCGGAAGTAACGGATTCAACCAATTCAATCTTTTCAGCATGAAAATGACAAGTCTCAACTTAAAGTGCTGTTGAACGTTCCTACTAGATTCCATGAAGGCAGCAGGAGACGTTCAGCATGAGGGTATAAAACATGAAAGCAGTAAGCCACTGTGAAACATAACCAATCAGTAACATCAAACATGCCTTAATTTCTTCACTGAGTTAGAACATATCTGATCTTTAAACTTCCAAGACAGCTTAACGTACTTATTCTTTAACGACATTTCTAACACCACGTATTGAAGTGGAATCACCGCCTTGTGGCTGTATGCGTCCGCCAACCAGCCAAGCTGCAGTCTACATCCATGTCTGTCCAACATGTCATCATTGTGTCCTGTCCAGAGGAGAGCAGGCAGACCATGCATGTGCATGTCGTGGTGTATGGATGTAGGCAATGGACCACACGGTAAAATACACACATGCTGAAGGGTATCACTGTGAGAGGAAGGTATGCAGGCCGTGGAGCGGAATCTGATCGGCTGGTAATCAGCGTGCCAATGTCCAGTCCCGCCACCAGCGCCGGGCCTGCCGAGGGCTCACACGTTGGGTTTAAGGGAGCTGCTGGGCCGATAGCAGCCGGACAGCACCGGGAAATGTTCCTTTAGATTAGGGCCTCGCGCCTATCAATCATCAGGGAAGGAGGGGAGCGACACATCAGAGAGGCTGGAGAGAGGAGATGGTCGAGGAAGGGGAGATTGTGTGTGTGTGTGTGTGTGTGTGTGTGTGTGTGTGTGTGTGTGTGTGTGTGTGTGTGTGTGTGTGTCAGTCAGAAGAGGTGGAGTAGATCAGGAGTGGGTGATGGAGGAAGAGGGCGATGCTGGCTCAGAGTGCTCCTCATCAGCTTCTGGAATCAAGTAACAACTTTCCACTGTTCTTCGGTTGCTCTCGGTATATATGAGCGACTTTGTGCTGCAGTACGCGAGGCTGATTACCCAAACTGATTCATTCATGTGACAGAATCTTCAACTAAAGACTCAATGACAGTACTACATATTGGAAACACTGACCCCACACCAGCTAAACACTGCTCTTGCTCCAAAAGGTAGAATTGCACTTACAGTCTGGTATAAGTAGGCTTTAAAATATACCCAGATGTCTGTAGAGCGCTCCATAATAACACATGGATGTGTTTACACCAGGGATTCCCAAAGTGGGGTGCGCGAGCTGCCTCTAGGGGGTGCGCGAGAGAAAAAATGTAATGGCGGTGCAGTCCCGTCTCCAAAAAATTACATTCCCCCAAAACTAAAATGCATTCTCAATTACGTTTGACCACAAACGTATTTCCTCCCTGATTACCTTTGTGTTTGACGTATTACAGATACGTTTCTCATCAACATATCTTTGCCATACTTTAGTCTTTATTATTTTTCTGTGATCTGCCTCGCCTCTACCCCGCCACCCACGAGTTGTTGCCCCGTGGCCTGTTCCGAGGGCTGACAGACCTGACGATAGGGTGCCTCGCGGCGGGGGCGGCTGGAGACCTCGCGTCCCGGCGCCAACGGGTGAGCGCCCGCCACTCGGAACCATAAAACCAAGTCCCGGATTTCACCCGGGGGATATTCTGGAGGTATTGTGACCGGGTGATGTGCCTCGTTGCTGGGGAGGTGCGTGTGTGTATGAGCGCATTTCGTGGCGCATTTCGAGGCGGCGTGTCGTGGTAGTATTCTGACCGCGTAATAGGGAGAAGGAGAGGCGGTGGTGGAGAGGGAAAAAAATGTTAAAGAGATGGTTGAATGTATGATTGGAGAGAGAGAAGCAAACAAGTTGGACATGATCCCGCATCCAACAACACTGTGTCGCGCGCATCGATGCTTTGTCCGAAGACATCCTGGCTACATTAGTCGGTCGCGTGAAGAAGAGTGAGTTTGACTCTCTGCAAGTAGACGAGCCTACAGATGTGGCCAATCTGGCCAATCGTCTGGGCACGGTGCAGGAAGAGTTTTTTGTGTTTTTTATCTTGTAAACCAGGGGTCTCTAACTGGCGGACCGCGGTCCGGAACCAAACCCAGACGCAGTTGCATCCGGACCCAGGACCTAAAATCGATATTTCGGAATCATACATATTCGGCAGCGAGTTTTTACTTTTAAGCGGCGCATCTTATACAGCCGTTACGGTACTTTGTTCAGCGGTGCAGGAGACGCCGACCAATGCGTTGTCAAGCTCAGCCAATCAAATGTGAGTATTCTGACAAGTTTCCTGACTGAGCGAGGTTTTCACACCGTGACAGACGGGGGAGAGACGAGGAAACAGAAACAAGAGCAGGAAAACTGGGCTGATCAGAGAAGTTATCTCACATGAAGTTCTCAGAGAGAACAGAGTTTATAAGCATGAATGAACAGACTCTTCTATGTTAATTATTACCACAGGCAGTTAAATCCAGCATGTCTCATGTGTTCAGAAACCGTAACTATTGATAAAAGCGGTAAATGAAGCGCACTACGAGACAAAGCACAACTCCTTTGAACAAACGTACCCACTCACATCTAAAATAAAGACACAGAAAATAAACCTAAGAGCCCAAAATGATCCGAATCCTAACGCATGAATTCACTGTCCAACAATGATGTTACAGAGAGGATAGAGCTGAAACAATCTGTTTAATAACCACAGATAAAGTCCTGCTCACTCATTTATCTTTTTAGATGACAAAAATATAATTTTGTTGCTTTTTGATTCACATCACTTCACACCTGAATGAACTGAATTTAAAGCTGCAGGACAATTCAGTGAAATTAATTTTTCTAAAATGAATTACTTTATTTTAAGATGCACATTTTTCAAAAGCTTTCTGTTATGTCAGTTATTCTTTAATCCAGCCATTATTGTACTTGAAATGAGAAGAACATTAATTTATGTATTTCTATGTATTATTTATAATCCATCCAGTTAAATTTGAAAACTGAGAATAATAATTGTTAAAATATAATTATATAATTGATGCGTGAACCCGGTCTGGATGTAGAAGGGGGTGCGTGGCCTAAAAAGTTTGGGAACTGCTGGTTTACACCACTACTGCGCTGCACACCAGTTAAAGAAGAAACTGGCATTGGCTGATAGTTGTATGTTATCTGTAACAGTGCTGAAACAATTCATCTATTATTAAATGACTAATCTATAATTGATCAATCGGTCGATGGACTGACAGTTAACCACCAACTATTTTCATATAATTGGTTAAGTTAATAATCAAGCAGAAACGTGAAATATTCTGTATTCGTGGTCTGAAATGTGAGGATTTGCTGCTTTACTAACATTTTAAAGTGAATACCGTGGGCTGTAAAGGGTAACGGTTACTGACATTTCATAGACTACATAGAAAATCAACAGAAAAGAACTGTTAGCTGCAGCTCTAACCTGTAACAACGGTTACTTCAGCAGATTAGCCCTCTGGCTAGTCAGCTAGCTAACGAGCATCCAGCTGCAACTGTGGTTGCTCATTAAGACAGAACGTCTGCAGGGTGCAAAGAGAAGCTTTTCTGTGCTACAGTATACTTTATATTATTGTACTTACAACAGTGGTATGACTTGTCAAATTCATCTGTCTGTCACATTAATTACAGGTAATTACAGGTAAACACAGTCCTTCATTCGACTGAAAACTAACTAACCTGACCTTCATCCACACGCATATGTGTCTCTGTTCCTTATCTGTATCAGATATATATATATGTATACATACATACATATATATATATATATATACAGTGCATCCGGAAAGTATTCACAGCGCTTCACTTTAACCACATGTTGTAATGTTACAGCCTTATTCCAAAATTTATTAAATTCATTCTTTTCCTCAAAGGTCTACACACAACACCCCATAATGACGAAGTGAAAAAAGTTTGTTTAAAATGTTTGCAAATCTAATAAAAATAAAGAACGAAAATACAACATAAGTACATAAGGTACATAAGTATTCACAGCCTTTGCTCAATACTTTGTTGAAGCACCTTTGGCAGCCATTACAGCCTCAAGTCTTTTTGAGTACGATGCTACAAGCTTGGCAGACGTATTTTTGAGCAGTTTCTCTCATTCTTCCTTGCAGGACCTCTCAGGCTCCATCGGGTTGGATGGGGAGCGTTGGTGCACAGACATTTTCAGATCTCTCCAGAGATGTTCAATCGGCTTCAAGCGTGGGCTATGGCTGGGCCACTCGAGGACATTCACAGAGTTGTCCCGAAGCCACTCCTTTGTTATCTTGGCTGTGTGCTTCGGGTCATTGGAAGATGAACCTTCGCCCCAGTCTGAGGTCCAGAGTGCTCTAGAGCAGGTTTGGATAGTGACATCAAGGATGTCACTATCATTGCTGCATTCATCTTTCCCTCGATCCTGACTAGTCTCCCAGTTCCTGCCGCTGAAGAACATCCCCACAGCATGATGCTGCCACCGCCATGCTTCACTGTAGGGATGGTATTGACCCTCTTACTGAGGAGCGCCTTCCGTCTGGCCACTCTACCAAACAGGCCTGATTGGTGGAGTGCTGCAGAGATGGTTGTCCTTCTGGAAGGTTCTCCTCTCTTCACAGAGCAACGCTGGAGCTCTGTCAGAGTGACCATCGGGTTCTTGGTCACCTCCCTGACTAAGGACCTTCTCCGCTTCCAAACTTCTTCCATTTACGGATGATGGAGGCCACTGGGCTCATTGGGACCTTCAATGCTTCAGAAATAGTTCTGTACCCTTCCCCAGATCTGGGCCTCGATACGATCCTGTCTCGGAGGTCTACAGACAGTTCCTTGGACTTCATGGCTTGGTTTGTGCTCTGACATGCACTGTCAACTGTGGGACCTGATACAGACAGGTGTGTGCCTTTACAAATCATGTCCAATCAACTGAATCTACCACAGGTGGACTCCAATCAAGCTGCAGAAACATCTCAAGGATGATCCGTGGAAACAGGATGCGCCTGAGCTCAATTTTGAGTGTCATGGCAAAGGCTGTGAATATTTCATTATGGGGTATTGTGTAGAATCTTGAGGAAAAAAATTAATTTAATCCATTTTGGAATAACAAAACGTGGTTAAAGTGAAGCGCTGTGAATACTTTCCGGATGCACTGTATATATATATATTAGGGGTGTCACGGATCACAAACCTCACGGTTCGGTTCGGATCACGGTTCAGGAGTCACGGTTCGGATCATTTTTCGGATCAACAAAGAAAAGGGGAGGAGACAAATATAACTTTGCTTTCCATTTATTAATTAAAGAACTTCAAGAACACTTAAAGCAAAGAACTTTGGGCTATAGTCTTACATGAAAACAAAAATATTGAAGATGTCCAATTTGAAACAAAATGAAATAAATAAATAAAACATTCAAGAATACTCAATTCTGATATCCTCGTCCTTTCATCAATACTGAAAGAAAGAAACAGCCAGTGAGCTAGCTTCCACTGTTTACACTGAACTGAACTGCTGGGCAACAACTTGGGTCTATGTTTACTTCCTGTCAGGTTATGCCATTCAAATACACAATAATGTTTACCATTACTGTGACATTATTTTCAAAAAGATGAGAATATCTCCATTGTCTGGGGAGAGGGTCGACCTTTCTGTGGTGACTGGAATATTATTGGGCCTGTCTAGCTTCCACTCTGATACTTCTGTCAGCACCTGAACCAGGTGTGTGTGTGTGTGTGTGTGTGTGTGTGGGGGCGTGTCTACAGCGCCGGACTAAGAATCACTCCGCCGTGGTGAAAGCAGTCTCTACAGTCTTTTCCTTCTCATAGAGGGCTGGAACAGCTTCACACTGAAGTGGGTGCGTGAGTGGATTTCGTAGCGTGGCTCAAGCATTTTAACCAGATTTAGAAATCCTTTGTTTTCTACACCGGAGTGTCCCCGTCGCTGACAGACGGGATGGTGGCTTTTCATGTGTGTGGACATGCCCGATGTTTTACCGTTGTCGTGTGTCTTTCTCTTTAATTAAATAACGCCTACATACCGTAACGCTTTGTCCACCACCCTCATCCGTCATTATACGTTACAGGGAAGAGAAAATGTCCCGAAACCTGCGACTTAAATGACGCCGCGGCTTCTCAAGTTCCTCCGCTCGCCATGACTTCACCGTTAAATGCTTCTAAGCTGCTCCGTTCACGTGAACACACTACTGCTTTATACCTGTTCACTGACACTCTGCATTTATATTCGGGGACTTGTTACTTGAAAAGGAACAGCAGCAGTAGAACTTTATTACACACTGTGATGATTACGCTGTAAAAAAAAAAAAGAAAAAAAATACTCGATTGATCCGCGGTTCACAAGTGATCCGAACCCTGAGGGCTGATCCGAACGGATCACGGATCGATCCGTGATCCGTGACACCACTAATATATATATATATATATATATATATATATATCCACATAGCCAACTCAACAAACATGGACATATTCTCTGTGATGTCACCCATAGGGTTTCTAAAAGAGCTGCTGTGAAGCTCCGGCTGTCGCCAACTTGGCATTGATGACAGCGCCTGACTCTAAAAATGGGCAAAGTGGTGGATCGTTGGTGGCATTGAAAAGAGAGGCTACGCCCTCATGCCTCACTGTAAGCCTTAATATCAGTGAAACGGCTGAGTTATGTAAAGATTCACTCCCCATACAGTTTTCATGAACGGGGATATTATATATAGAGACCAAAAGCATTTATTTATTTCAGCTGTAAAGTTGGTCATTTTAACATGAGGGTCTAGTGGGAATTGACTGGCTTTTGCAGCATCAGGCGGCCACTTGAACTGCAGTTTTTGGAACTTCTGCGTTGGCTTCATTCCTCAGCACCAGAAGTTGCCGCTTTGTGCAAACCAAAATAGTGTTTGAGAAAGATCGATCCATTGGGCCACGTCCACACTGCTCCGTTTCCATTTTAAACTCATATGTGTTGCTACGTTCACACTGAGCGTCCGCACTACGCCGGCGTTTACAAGCACCAAAGACGGAGGAGTTTGAAAATGCCGGAGTTGCGTATTCGTGTGGACGGTCGGAAAAACGGATACGTTTGGAAACGATGACGCCCACACGTGTTCGCTATGTGATTGGTTCTTAGCAGTCATGACGTGTCCTTCCCTGATTCATCACACTCCTATCACGTGATCATAAACAACATTGATTACCGATCGACTAGCAGGTTAATTTAACATGATTACAGGTGTTGCTGACCGTGTTGTCTTTACTAGCAGCTGTCCAGTTAAAGTCTGCGTTATTACGGAGGAAGCAGCTGTTAGTGGAGTGATCAGCGAGCGGCGTGTCCAGCGGCGTCATCAGCCCTACAGAGCGGACGTCTGAAGTCACGTCAGCGGCTTCAGGGAGGGTGATGGACACTAAACGGAGGACTTTCCTGTCCTTATTAATGCTTATTTTGTTCAGCACATCTATTGTGAAGTCCGCAGATAAAATGTAACGGAACAAAAGCAGAAATTGCAACGAAACCGAGAGGAAACGAGTGAGAGACGTGTGTTGACCACATTTATGGATCATAATCTAGTAAACCTTTTAAATACCTGTAAGTGTTGATTTTAAAGTGAATGTGATGTGTGAGAGAGAGAGAGAGAGAGAGAGAGCGAGAGAGAGAGCGAGAGAGAGAGAGAGCGAGAGAGAGAGAGAGAGAGAGAGAGAGAGAGAGAGAGAGCAAGACCTGCAGCGCTGTAACTAACGTTAAGTAAATAAAACTTCTAAAACTTTCCACTAAATGTGTCTGTTTGAGTTCATAGAGGAAGATTTTAGAGAAGATCTTAAATATCAAACAACCTTTCATTATTAAAGACTACTTTATTACTCTGTCGTATTATTTTAACTAAGCAACCAATCTACTTCCTGTTTACACCGTCACCCACCCGCATGCCCAGTGTACGTGAAGAGTCACGTGATATTCGTTTTCAGGCGTGTTAGACTGGACGGAGATCATTTCGAAAGCTATGCTGAGAGGCCGTGTGGAAGGAGTAGTGTGGACGGAGTAGTGTGGACATGGCCTCAGTCTAACATGCATTCCTGCTGCTGACCCACAGACAAACGTTTTCTTCCACTGCATGCTCATGGGACAAAGAGAAGCCTCCACTGAGCTCATTTCAAACCGCAGACTCTACTCTGAGGTATCACCGCCTCACTGACAGGACAAGCCCTCTGGACACATGCCAACCAATCATCATCCCAAAGCATTTTGATTGACGGGTGGAATTGACAGGGTGCTTGCAGGGACACCCTCCTCCTGAGAGACAGTCTGCTGGCTGGAGATATGGAGGAAGGCTACAGAGAAGAGCGTGAGTACAGCATGTGTAAGTGTGTGAGCGATGGGTGGATGTGGGTCAGCCCGGCTCTAAAGCAGCTCACAGTTGACGTGGAACAATATATTGTGAAAAGGAGGGGCTTGATGAGGCCAATACTGAACAATCAGCGACACCCAATTTAGATTTAGAATTATTCTCATGTTGTTAACCATACCCTGCCATATCATAACCCAACCTGACACCATATCAGACCCTGTTCCCTCACAGAAACATACTGTCTGTTGCAAATCAGCACACAAACCTTATGAACCTAACTTGTAAAAAAAGACAATGGGCAAGAACAACTCATGAGAA
The DNA here is from genome assembly GCA_028022725.1 of Lycodopsis pacificus. Taxonomy (NCBI): domain Eukaryota; kingdom Metazoa; phylum Chordata; class Actinopteri; order Perciformes; family Zoarcidae; genus Lycodopsis; species Lycodopsis pacificus. The sequence goes on from CM051698.1 coordinate 3,856,077, forward strand.
CAGATTGGTTCTTCATCAGAATCAGCTTTATTGGCCATGTCTGCGTAAGCATACAAGGAATTTCACTCCGGTTCTTCGTTGCTCTCAGCGTTCATTGGTACAGATTGGTTCTTAAGTGGCCTGGATGAATGATTTAGGGGAACTTGCTTCCGTATTTACAAATGTTCTCGTATTTAGAATTTTCTCTGGGGTACGAACACGATCGACAGGTTGACCACAGACTGTAGAGAAGTGGACGTAGTCGTTGTGACGTCACCCGTTTTGAAGCCTTTTATACCATGTTTGGACTGTATATGTCTCTGGTAGAGACCTTTCAATCACTGTAGCCCCGCCCTAAAGCGACCCTGAACATCATGCTGCATTGAAGAAGACGTGAAACTAGAGATTGAGACCATAAACTCATGTTTACAATGTTTACTGAGGTAATAAATCAAGAGAGAAGTAGAGTCATTTTCTCATAGACTTCTATACAACCAGAGGAGTCGCCCCCTGGTGGTCACTAGAGAGAAGTAGAGTCATGTTCTCATAGACTTCTATACAACCAGAGGAGTCGCCCCCTGGTGGACACTAGAGAATGCAGCTCTAACACACTTGCTCTGCATTGGCTTCACTCTGCAGAACTGAAGAAGTTGCTGCTTGGTTTAAACCTGTCGTGAGAGTAATGTGACATTAGTCTGCTGAACAGTTTAACAACCCGATATAAAATAGACTTTATAAATATGTTGACATCCTTAATTGATTGAGTTATAGGCTAATAGAATTGTTAATGTATTTATATAGCCGAACCATTTCACCATTCTTTTAAATTAGCTACTGATGCTGTCGTATAACTCCAATATTAATATGAAAATCGTAAATTATCCGACCCCTCCTTGCTGAGGCATTGACACACATCTGAAGTTAGCTGAATAAGACTTGGCCTATACGAGTAATCATGCAAAGATAATAATGCAAAAAGGTTCTAGCAGGAGGTACAACGTAATGGGAAGCATCTGGACTGTTCAACACCAGACTTCAGCCCGACTGTCCTTTCTTCATATTCTACCTCCCTCAACCTTCTATCTCTCAACCTGCACTTCCCATCCACTCACCTCTAACTTCACTATCTGAATTGCACCTCTTAAAATCTCTCACCCTTCATCTCTCTCTCTCGCTCTCTCTCTCTCTCTCATTGATCCTTAAACCTTGACCCCTCTTTTCACCCTTCATTAGTTATCTCTGCACTCTAAACTCAATATAGTACTTCTTTATTCTAAACCACTTCTCTTGGTCTTCCTCCCTCTCTCACCTTCGTCTCACCTGCCGCTTTATTCTCTCTCCTCTTCTCTCACGCCGTCCTCTTTCTCTCCTCTCTCACCCTTCATCCCTCTATCCAGAGTTCACTTCCTTTAATCTAGTTATGGAGTTAACTGTCTATGCTCCTGGTTTAACACATAATACACACAGAAACATATTTAAGCTTTCACACTGCGTATATACGGTAACAATTTCATTACATCAAATCTACTCAATTAGCTTACCTATAAGCAATTACCTATAAGTACGTCAGCATTAATGTGCGCCGTCATTAACATGGTCAGTGAACCAGCGTCACTGTTGTGAAGCAGCTAGCAGAACTTAGCAGCAGTATGAATGGATGAATACGCGTGTTAGCGCTGCAGTGTTGCTGGATTGATTTGTTGCTCTGTTGTCATATAAATATATGTGACTGCTTCTTGTGAGTTTGTTGTTGTCATTGTGTTGATTACATTGATTCTGACTATATGCATTGTCCGTTGATGACGAAGCATCCCGTCATGCACATATTCATGCGTCTGTTTTCTTGAACAAAGCAGGAATGATGGTCTGGAGGAATGGGGATGTGAGGTGTAACATATATACGTATATATATATATATATATATATACACACACACGTATATATATATGCATATATATATATATAGGTGTATATATATATATATATATATATATATATATATATATATATATATATATATATATATATATATATATAGGTGTATGTTTGAGCATCAGGTAGATGCTGATAAAAACCTTATGGAAGCTATTAAATAAACTGGTGGGCGAGCAATAATTAAAAAAGAAAGTCTGTTGTCCTGTATTCCTGGAATGGCTATATATACACATCTGAGAGGTATTGGAGGTCCTGGATTTGTATGAATATCTCCACAAAGAGACGAGCAAACAGTGCAGAAAACTGGCAGCTTTTGCACAAACATCTTATCCTCCAGTTGCTACCATCAGCCTCCCGTGACTCGATGGATCAAGCAGAGAAACAAAGGTCTTATCACATGTGGACAAAGTGATGAGGATGCACCGCGCCGTCCGTGCTGATTTCAATGGGGGAAGTTGCGGCGCACAATATGCAAATGTGACGCGGCCAACATCTCTCATTCCCCAAATAAATGAGACTCTCAGCAGTGATAGCGTGCCTTCATGCTCCATTATAATTAACTGTTGTATGATAACCCGACACCCACCGACTACACACGCACGAACGCACGAACGCACGAACGCACGCACGCACGCACGCACGCACGCACGCACGCACGCACGCACACACACTGATCCTGGTAAACAATAATAACCACTAGTATGCCTGCCATTGCTCGGCTTTATTTGAGGTGTTTTAAATAACTGTTGGAGGATAAGGAGCGTGGAGGGCTGGGCCAGCAGGACAGCGCGCCTTGCTCAGCTGGCGTCCCCTGGAGGACACAGGTTGTGTGATTGGACGCTCTTTGGTCTCCGTGTCCCACCCGAGGGCTGGGGAGAGGACCTGGGCCGGTCTATGATGGGCTGGATCCACCAGGTGCTCTGTTCTTACTGCAGGTGGGAAGCACCGATGTGTTCAAAATGTAAGATAACATTAAGAGATGAGAAATATTTAACACAGGAAGACGCTTTGTAGTTACAAAATCAAAAGCTTAATGCAACCCGTAACATATGTCAAGCCCAAGAGGGTAAGGAATTACAAATAAATCATTGAAAGAAGAATCATTCAATGTTATTACTTTCCCCTGAAAAATGAAAAGCGATGAATCGACAGAATAGTTGCAGATACATTTCCTGCCCGATGAATGGACAGCGTGTAACTCTCACATGACTCTCACCGTTGGTGTGTTAGGAAACATCACGTCTGTCATCACACGCGCCTCCTTACTCCCACACACCACTTAACCTTTCTTGTAGATCTGAAGAGTTTTCTCCATGAATAAAGCTCTTTATTAATCAATTCATATTCATATACTGGAGGAAGTTTTACTTCTTTAGTCCGGTGCCTTGGAGAGAGTTTCTACACATAGTGGAGGAGAGACGGCCAGCCAGCCAACGACGAGGGATTACTGAGCACCAGTAGTGAGTGAGGGGGAAACATCGAACCCTCCAGCCTGCAAGGTCAATCAAAAGATAGTTCTTCTCTCCTCTATTCACAATTTATTTAGCATATCATGCAGTGCGGACACACTGTAGATTAAAACGGTGGCTTTAGCATCATGCCATCCCTGATAGGAGCAGCTCCCACCTATACCATTTAAAGCTCACTTACAGAAATGGTTAGTTGTACTCAGCTCTGTCAGCACTAGGTTGTAACTCTTCCTCTGTCTGTGTTGAACTTCCCTCCATCTGTCTGCTGTCACCTTTCTTTAAAATGCCGGTGGACCCTCATCGACCTGCATGTATGTCTTTTATTGTTGTTTAGCTGTGTCTGAGTGATTCATGCATTTCACATACTCTGCATGCTTTTATGTTGTGTGCCTCTGACGTGGATGTTTTTTAGTGTCTAACAACTACAGCATAATACTGTTTTTAGTCCATGTTTTAACATAGTTATTCTCACTTTTTTTCATTGTTTGTCCACGCATTGTTAAGTGTCAATATTGTTTAAGCTTTTAACTTTTAATCTTATCTTCTGTTTTTAGGTTTATTGTGTAACATCTGCCTCTTGGGACTACAGATGAAAAATAGCCTTTTGGCTTTAACTCTGGCACATTTGCAGAAATGTTTTTATTAATGTGCACTGTCCCGTTCAAATAAACCAATAAATAAATAGACACCATGACACACACACACACACACACATCATCTGGATTGTTTTAAGACGAACGAGGCTTTGCAGAAGAGAAACAGAGAACAGCTGAAGCCTGTAATCCAGTCCAAGTGATCGTCTCTTTCATTTGAATCTTTCTATCTGTTTCTCGTGTCAGTGTGAGCAGCAGAGCCAGAGTTGTGATAGCTGCTGCTGGAGGGAACAGAACGGCGTTCACGATCACCTGCGACTACGCAAGTTATTGAGATCGACGTATAAACAAGAAGTCATTAGCGACTGATGGGCCCTGTTAAATGTGTGCATTGAAGAATGTTGTGTCCAGTAATGAACTGATTTATCTTTAAGAGGAGAAGAAAAAGAAAACGGCAGAGAGGACGAATTAAAATGTGCTGTTGTTGTTTTTCTCAGTTTTATGTTAATATCAGTCCGTCTGAACAATAATGACGCCACAAAGAATTATTTGAATGAATTATTTGAATAAATCAAGAGATTATCATCATAAGGTTACAACACAAACCGTGCACGGAAAGGGAAATTAAAATGTTCATATCTAGGAATTATTGTATTTCAAACTAGAATAAATCAACTTTTAAAAATAATTAATAGATTAATATTCAATTAATTTAGACTTTTCATACACACGAGCCTGCATGGAATTTATAATATGTTCACACTGTGACAGGAAACAAAAGGGTGATGGATAGAGGTAGAGACTCGTATCTATATATATTAATACTGTATATATATACATACTGTGTATATATATATATGGATATATGTATCATGACTCAGTGCAGAAAGAGATGGACAGAAGACACGAGGAAGAAGAAAAAAGAAAATGATGGAGAAACAGTGAAAGCTGAGAAAAGGAGAGATGACTATGGACGCACAGGGACAGAAATGAATGAATGTTCTGTGAGTGGAACCCACCGGAGCGGAGACGTTTAAATGGAACAGCTCGGCAGTAACTTCTGTCAGAATAAGGCTCAAACATTGAGACTGTTGTGAATCTATCTCCTAACCATGACATGCTCACACATTAACACCATCACATAAATATCATGAAGCAGTTTATTTCCACTGAAGTGGTTAATTCACTGATTGATTATTAGTCAATCAGCCTCATCACAGCGTAATCCATCTATTGTGTCTGAAGTCTGAGACCTTAATGCTTGTCAATGTCACAATCACATGATGATATGTTCCAACATTCAGCAGACAAACGATGAATCAATCAGTCCGCAAAGTCATCTGGGATGTTGTCATCTATCAAAACTCAAGCCTTCTGTTATCTACGCATGTAAATACTGATCATTTACTGTCGAGTATTTTAAGTTCATCAATGTATTGTTTGGTCTAAATTAGTTTCTAACGTCCGGAGTGACTTATTGCTGCTTTTGGACGATCAGAGAGATTTTCAATGATAAAAAACAGAGAGAAGCAGAAAATCCTCACATTGGAACCAACAAAAAGACTTTCAACGTTGGTGCTGATCAATATTTCCTGTGTGTTGTTTCAGCGCTGCGGTTACGACATCGAAGTCTCGTTTCTCCTGAATGCTCCTCAAAGCGTTGCTAGGTTACTGGTACACTCAGAAATCAGCTTCAGTGAAGCAGCGAGTCGCATTGATTGTATTATGTAGTAATAATTAAACAAATACACATATCATGACAAAACAACAACCACTAAATCCAACACCGAAATACCAAAAAAGAAAAAGAGAAATTGAAAAGAAATAAAATAATCTATAAACATTACGCAACACAAACAACGTGTTCTGCATAATGGTTGCAGTGACACTAATGTGACAGCAGGAACACCGTGTTTCTCATAAACTGCTCAATGTTTTAGGGGTTATTTTCTTCCATTTCACGTCTTCTTTCAGACGAGTGGAAAGAAGTTATCAAACGTAACCGAACGTTACCGAACGTTACCGAACGTTACCGAAAGTTACCGAACGTTACCGAAAGTTACCGAACGTTAAAAGACGTTACCGAAAGTTACCGAAAGTTACCGAACGTTACCGAACGTTAACAGACGTTACCGAAAGTTACCGAAAGTTACCGAACGTTAACAGACGTTACCGAAAGTTACCGAACGTTACCGAAAGTTACGAACATTACCGAAAGTTACCGAACGTTACCGAAAGTTACCGAACGTTAAAAGACGTTACCGAAAGTTACCGAAAGTTACCGAACGTTACCGAACGTTAACAGACGTTACCGAAAGTTACCGAAAGTTACCGAACGTTAACAGACGATACCAAACGTTACCAAACGTTACCATTAGATAAGTTAAGTTAGATAATTGCATATTTAAACAGAACATTTCAATAAACTTGACATCAAAAAATGTATCTCTTAATGTAAGTAATCAGCTGGGGAAATTTCATGGTGATATATTATTATTACTATTCACCTGCGGTGTCATACATGTCTTTAAATCTGCACTTCAGATGCTACAGTTCATTCCTCTCTGTATTCTGAAGGTTAACACAGAGCGGTCTGTTCACATCATCAACGTATTGCTAAAAACACGGAGGAAATAGATTGATTTTTGTATTAAAAGAGATCCAACGAAACATCTGCTTTATGTTCTGAAAATGTATGTAAATTAGCACATATTTGATAAGGTAGTTCATCGTTTGCATATTTAAAATGCAGTTTCAGAAAACTTGGGGAAGTTTGAAGGCGACATCGATGAGTTAAATCGTCGTCCTCTTCACCTGTAGTGTGATTCCATTCAGAGCAGAGAGTCGTGGAGGAATGCCAACACTCCCACAGGAGATAACACCCTGTTCACTTCCATACCAGCCAATACACTCATCTGTTTATGCAAAGGTCTGATACATGGGGAGCATTGTGTATGAACAAGAACACATTAGCCAGGGACTCCAGTGCTGCTGTGACACGCAGGAGGAAGAGAAGAAGAAGAGATGTATGCTGTTGGGGGGTGGGGAGGAGGAAGGCTGTTAGTGGGGTTGTTAGTGGTGATGGAGAGACCGGAGGAGGAGAACGTGGATGGATGGAGGGAAGGAGGGAGGGAGGGGGAGGGAGGGGACGTGGAGGCTTGACGATAAGAGAAAAATTCAGACCGGTCAAAGTTTCCTTTTTGCCAATCGTGCTCCTGATAAAGACAGCGCCTGCTCCGGAGCTGATAGAGGGGCTATCTCTCTCCCTTACTCCCCCCTCCCTCCTCCTCCATCCCTCCGCCTCGCTCACCCAGCAGTTAGTTTGTGCAGAGAGGAAGGGGAAACAACAAAAAAAAGAGGACGGCCCTATCAGTGCAGCATCACGGTGCTACCATCAACCAGCCGGAGCGCAGCAATTAATATCGCTCCAATTACTGTTAAAGGGACGAGGCTGGGACAGCACGATAATGAACACATCCTCTCCTCCCCACCGTAGGAATTAAAACACACGTGCACACACACGCGCACACACACACACACATAAACAGACACCCGCACGCAGACAGACATAAAACGTGCGCAGCTTGAAAAGGAAATAATGCGAGATAGTGCAGTAATCTTCTTGCATTGTTTAACTCATTGAAGACAACAGACAGAGAAATAAATAACCAAACAAACCTCGATAAGAGGAAATAAATAATAAAATTATGGCGATTTACTTGTTATCTCCTCTTAGCCGTGTGTGTGTGTTTTTTGTTACGACTTGAATACATTTTCTCCCGGCCTGTCACATCACGTCTCCTGCGGGGGGACAGGAGGACAAACCAACGGACCCTGAGAGAGGAGACGGAGGAGACGGAGGACACACAGCCTGCACTGGAGAGCATTAAGAGCTCACATGATAGTGCGCTGGCTGGAATACGGACATCAGCACACTTTACCTCCTTACGTGGAGAGTTGACTTTGGATTTCTTTCAAACCCCAACGATGTTCTGTCCCAATGAAGGGTTTTAGTTTCTCCACTTTGACCATACCGGAGAGTTTCCATGTCCAGATATTTCAGAAATGAATTGAAATAAAAACTGCTGTTATTTAATGTCCAAAGACGTTATTAAGGGTTCTGCAGAATATCTGAGTTGTAACTGGTGGGCGGGTTGGGATCTCTGTTAATCGTGAGGATATAGTATATTAACAGTGTAATCTCCCATAACTGAACAGAAGTGTTCATTGTTGGAATGCTGTTAAGCATTCCAACTATTGTTCTTCGAATCTTTATTGTTGGAATGCTTAACAGCATTCCAACAATAAATTGTTATCCTGTTATTGTTATCCTGTTTCTTTATTCCACTATTTCTTCCGTCCCCCGTTTCGTCGCAACGCTTCTTCTTCTTCATTTTTTAAGCTACAGAAACCGTTCAACTATCAAAATGTTCAGCTCCGTCAGCTCATCTCTGCTATGACTTTTTCTATTTCTAACCTTTAAACTTTTTGAATTATTAAGCTTTTAGCAACTTTATTTTTGAATGGGATGTCTATGGAGAATATTTTCAAATCCTCTTAAACTTCTTCAACTTTCAAATCCTTCAACTTCCTCATACTTTCAGCTAAAGACACCATTTCAACTTTCAAATGTTGAGAAAACTCTGAACTATTGCCGCATAATTCAGCTTTCCGATGTCTTTTAAACTTTTTGAACTGCAGCAATTTAACTTTTATGATTTTTCAGCCCTTTTCTGACTTTATAATGGGTGTGTATTGCGCAGCTTAGAGTGCGTGATGTCACCGCTAGAGTGAAGAGCAGCTTGAGATTCTTGTGAAAAAAACATTTGTGTTTTGCCACTGTGTCCACAATCTTCACTCTTCATGCATAATTTCTGGATGTAGAAGTAGCTAATATTGTCCTTGTCGTATAAAAATTACTGTGGAATCCCACAGATTTACACATTTGACACCGAAGCCGTTAATTGAGAGGAAAACCAACTTTCTGCTCCATAGAGACCAATGTTAAATTCTGCTTCAAAAACATCTTCCACAGAACACGGTACCCCATTTCTAGATCGCCAGTTAAGCCACATTTCTTACACTACAGACACAATTTTTACAGGATCTGTTCTTCGACTCAGCCTTCCTCTCAATGATTAATATCGGAGCAATAGGAGCTACGGTTATGGGAGTTTTGATGATTTGTTTGAGAGGTCTTTCCCTGTGTTATCTCCATGAAATGGCTTCAGGCACACAGGTTTCACGATTGAGCCAGTAATCAGTGATGTTTATAAACACACAGACTCACAGACACACGCGCACATACACTCCTCTCTCTCTCTCTCTCTCTCTCTCTCTCTCTCTCTCTCTCTCTCTCTCTCTGTGTCTCTCTCTCATACAGTCATTCAGGTCTTAGGACTCTTGAGAAGTCTTTCCCCCCTCCTCCACCCCCCCCCCCACTCCCACACACACATTTTAAAATAAAAGCCCCACAGAATGAATCCTAACTGAAATGCTTGTGATGAGCCTGTCATTTAATAACCGGTTTGTGTTTATCTAACATTATGATTCTGTCTCCTCTCCCCTTCTCCCCCACACCCCATTTCAAAATAAAAGCCCCAAATAGTGAATTCTAACTGAACAGCTTGTGATGAAGCCTGTCATTTAATAACCTCTGTTTATGTGTTCTAAAATGTTCTACTATAACTTTTGCTGTTGCTACTACTGCTACTGCTATTACTGCTACCATCAATATTATTACTACCACTACTGCTATTACTACCAATACTACTATTACTTATACGACAACTGCTACTACTACTGCTATTCATGCTACTAAAAGTAGTAATACTACTACAGCTATTAGTACGACTGCTACTAGTACTACTACTGCTACATCTTCTACTGCCATTACTATTACTATTACTACTACTACTACTGTGATATTAAATACTACGACCAATACTACAGCTATTACTATGACTGCTGATAGTACGTCTTCGACTACTTCTAATTCCTAATGCTTCTACTACAACTTCTACTACTACAAATATCACGAATACTACTACTAGTAGTTATTCTAATGCTACTAATACTTCTACTAATAATACTTCTACTACAACTACAACTTCTACTACTACTACAAATATCACTACTACTACTACTAGTAGTTATTCTAATGCTACTAATACTTCTACTACAACTTCTACTACTACAAATATCACCACTGATGAATTTTTTTAAGCCACAGAAACTGTTCAAATATCAAAATGTTCAGCTCTTTCAGGAGAGGTGTGCTATGACTTTTCATGTTGTAATCTTTAAACTTTTTGAATTATTAAGCTTTTTGCAATTTGTTTTTGAATTGGATATCTATTTTCAGCAATGTTTTTGCGATTAATTTCAGTTTTCAGCATTCCAACGCATTTTCAGCAGGAAATGCTTTTTCTAGTTCCACTATTTCTTCCGTCCCCCTGTTTCGTCGCAACGCTTCTTCTCCTTCATATTTTAAGCTACAGAAACCGTTCAACTATCAAAATGTTCAGCTCTTTCAGCAGAGGGGTGCTATATCTCTTCATATTTCTAACCTTTAAACTTTTTGAATTGTTAAGCTTTTAGCAACTTTTTTTTGAATGGGTTTCTGTGGAGAAGATTTTCAAATCCTCTTAAACTGCTTCAACTTTCAAATCCTTCAACTTCCTCATACTTTCAGCTACAGACACCATTTCAACTTTCAAATGTTGAGAAAACCCTGAACTATTGCCGGAACATACAGCTTTCTGATATCTTTTAAACTTTTTGAACTGCAGCAATTTATTTATTTATTTAACTTTCATGATTTTTCAGCCCTTTTCTGACTTTATAATGGGTGTGTATTGCGCAGCTTAGAGTGCGTGAATTTCCGAGTACCCTTAAACGCCTCATCTTAACTTCACTATGGAACAAACCAGGCCTCCCACATTGTTATCTGAGTCATTGACCGGTAAGTAGCACAGTGTGCTTCTGTACTCAACTTTAAAAATGAAGCTTCCACATTTTACAATGGCATTACAAGTGGTTTCTAACTCAAACAGGGTTCAAAATAAGCAAGAAGAGTAAACATTTTCCTGGTGAACCAAAGAAAAACTGTATTGTTGTTAGCATAGCTGCTAACGTTCGTCATACGTTCGTTTGAATAATGCTCGAGCATTTAGAGAATACAAAAGCCTAAATTCAGGAAAATATAATGTTCTCAGCTGGTCTGGCTGTGGGATCCACCGTCATTCCTTAATGACAAGCCGCGACCCAAAGAGAGTGACATTTTACTTTCACAACATGAGCGTTGAACGCACCTCTCTGCAGAGTCTTTCCTCTCAGCACCTTGTGTCATGGTGCAGCTCAACTCAGTCAGAATGCATTTTGATTGGTTGACCTAAATCACGTGATGTGATTCACTACCCATCAGCCTCAGCTGGGCTGTTAAATTTCGTGATAGTCACGTGCTCGCCCACTGACCAATCACAGCACACTGCACCTCGCGGGAAAGCTACAGATGAACACTGAGCTGCACGTAATGCTGACGTCATTATAGGCGGCTAGCGGCCGCTGACACGTCAAAGAATACGCCCAACATGTCAAACTAAAGATCTGATTGGTTGAACACTATGACAATCAACAATATCGTCCCCATGTACTTTAATCTGCACTGCACAGAGCCGAGTCTGCAGGCCTCTGGCATAGACACACATAGAGGTGAGATCTGAGAGCAACTGAGAGCAACTGAGGAAGACAGTAGCTGTGCAATGAGAAAATAAACTTTTTGAATTATTAAGCTTTTTGCAATTGTTTTTGAATTGGATATCTATTTTCAGCAATGTTTTTGCAATTAATTTCAGTTTTCAGCATTCCAACGCATTTTCAGCAGGAAATGCTTTTTCTAGTTCAATATGTGATCTCTGTGTGATGCAGAGGGATGTTTTAAGTTACGGTACATTTTACAATACGCTCGTTATTAAAAACATGTCCTGATAACGTGAACAATGTTTCTGTGATAACCTGAGTAACGTTAGTCTGAGTCCAGTTATTTACTGATCAGGAAAGTTGTCATTGTGTATTTTTTCATATTGCATTGATCATAAACCAAACGGACTGTATGTGCAGCACAACTTGGTAAGGACTGCTGGTTCAGGTAATATTCACGAGTCTACTGTGTGACGGCCCCCTTCTCTCTCTAACTACAGACTGATCCATGATGCTGTACATCACTGGAACACGGTCTGAAGTCAACTCTCACGACGTGTATTTATACACATCCATGCAAAGCTCTGGAGCAGGAGTCCAGCCCCATGTGCTCTGGCCTCCACAGACCTGTCTGTGCATCATAGGACAGAAGCTGGAGATAATGACTTAATGTGAAGTCCTCCACACATGGAGCATGTGAAACACAGAAGGTGTCGCCTCATGATGTGCAGGTACAAAGAACTAAACGCTTTCACAATCCTGAAGGAAAAAAGCAAATATTGGAATGAAGTCAGACCTGAAATCAGGAAACACTTTTGTGTTTTGCGTCAGTGTGTTTGTGTTGGTGTTGTGGAGCGTACTGACCTGGACCCCTCCACTGCGCCGCCTCCTCCTCTTCCTCCCCCTCCTCCTCCTCCTCCCCGCCGCTGTGTGTCGGGCCTGGCTCCTCTCCGTCCTCGTCTTTATCGTCGGGGCCTCCTCCTGAGTCCTGCGTCCTGGGCTCTGCACACACAACACAGTCACATTCACACACATGCAAACATCCTGAGCCCCGCAGCACGCTGTAGTAGCAGCCTTCCAAACTCACATGGATTGAAACCTGCGTGTGTGTGTGCGTGTGTGTGTGTGTGTGTGGGCAGTGGCTGTTCCTGTCTGTTGATCAAAGGCGGCAGTGAAATGAGTCCCTGTAACGTGACACCTCGCCACGCAGAGACGGGCCCTTTGATTCTCAAAGCCTCATCAGAAACTCTCTACCTTCACTTCTGTCTCTGTCCATCTGTCCTCCAACAGCTTTTCATTGTCTCCCCATCCAAGCCCACCATCCTTCCCTCTCTCTCGCTCTCTCTCTTCACTGTAGGGGGGTCTTCCCCCCCCCCCCCCCCGTCACCTTCAGCCGCCTCTGTTCCTGTAATCAGCATTGATATCCCTGCTGCCAATGATCAGGCTGATTACAGAGCCTCCTGTTCGCTGATCAAAGAGATGTGTGTGTTCCTCCACATGTGGCTGGAACTGTGTGTGTGTGTGTAACGTGCTCACCCAGCGTGCACACTCCTGCACCGTGAACTTTGCCTGTGCAGCTGCTATCAGCTGGTTCATCACACTGCTGGGTCGCTCCCTATTAGCGGGACTCATGATTAGTGAGATTAGATTAATAGTTGCATCACAGCACCTCAGGCTGTCTGAGCCCAGGATCTCTTCTTCATTGGTCTTGCGTCATGATCATCGGGCCAAGGGTCAGGGGGAGTCACAGCCTTCACACACGTCACTAACCGTCAGATCTTTAGGCTGAGTTTGTGTTTCTAACGCACACTTGAATATAATAAGGGATTATACGAGCGCTCACTCTGCAGTCATACAGTTCGTGTTGTGTAATGGAGTTCATGATCAAAGCAACTGGTTGCAGTGGTACTGAAGAAGAGATCATCTCCATCTGAGATCATGCACCAGGGCCCACAGTGTGTTCTAGCTGTGCAGGTGATGTTCTGCTGCGTAATGACTCCAACCCTCATCTTTGATTCCACCCATGTGATGCGTTTGGACATATGATCAGTTTCATGTGTATGTTGACTCATGAGTACAGAAGTGTGTGCGAGGTGGAGTTTGTTCGATGTCCGGCTCAGTATTTATCTTCTTAGGAAATATTTATATTATCTTATCGCCCAAAGAAATATTTGAAGGGATCCTCATCGGACATGTTTGTGTTTATGTAATCAAATGAATATTGACCCATATGTGAACAGTTTGTTCTAAACTCTCAAATATGTAAGTTGGTAGAACTCTGAGAGCCTGCTGGTGTTCTGCTGGTGTTCTGCTGGTGTCCTGCTGGTGTCCTGTTGGTGTCCTGTTGGTGTCCTGCTGGTGTCCTGCTGGTGTTCTGCTGGTGTTCTGTTGGTGTTCTGTTGGTGTTCTGCTGGTGTCCTGCTGGTGTCCTGCTGGTGTTCTGCTGGTGTCCTGCTGGTGTCCTGTTGGTGTCCTGCTGGTGTCCTGCTGGTGTCCTGCTGGTGTTCTGTTGGTGTTCTGCTGGTGTCCTGCTGGTGTCCTGCTGGTGTCCTGCTGGTGTTCTATTGGTGTTCTGCTGGTGTTCTGCTGGTGTTCTATTGGTGTTCTGCTGGTGTTCTGCTGGTGTTCTGTTGGTGTTCTGCTGGTGTTCTATTGGTGTTCTGCTGGTGTTCTGCTGGTGTTCTGTTGGTGTTCTGCTGGTGTTCTGCTGGTGTTCTGCTGGTGTTCTGGTACCAGAGTCTCGTCTCTGAGCTCAGCAGTGTGTGTGGTGAGAGCTTGACCTCTTATGATGATGAGATGTGCATATGAGCTCCTCCCTGACTCTTTATAATAACTATAATCTATAATAACCTCATTCATAAATGGGAAGTTGGTAGTTGAGTAGAATGTAGTTAATAGTTATTTAACTGTTGACAAAGAGAGAACTGATTCTTAATGATGGTTACATTTGCTACAGTAATTGAGTGAATGTGTTATTGTGGGTTGAAACCATCACAACCAGGCTGACACTAATGTGCAGAGATCTTATGCCATAATAATGGATGAGTGTGTGTAAACGTAGCTGTGTACAGCTCTGACTTCAGTCCAGTGTGCGGCCGACAGAAATATCAAAAGTGATGATGTATAAAGAAAACACGTCACAGATGCTGCTGAAAACAGAATATCACATCTGTAGTGAGAACACAGAATGCAGAATCCTCCAGGTTTGTTTACATCATTATAACTGTGTCTTTTTAAAAACACTGAATCCACTTTCTTCCAGCGTCTGCCCCCCCCCCCCCTATAACACCTCAGCTGTCTGCACAAAGGCCGTGTTTACCTTTGCATTCCCACTCCGATAAACAGCGACAGCGCCCGATCGATACCCGCCATGAACGCCCCACGACCACGTGACGCCCTCACACTCTGCAGTTATTAATGCAACCGTTGAGAGATTGGATCTGCATCGTCAAATGAATCAACACACACACACACAGAGACGCACACATCATCCGTCTTCACATCACGTCCACCTCTCAACCTCATCCACATGCAAACACACAGCAACATACTGTACACACACACACACACACACACCCTTGCCTAAACAGTGCCATTATTTCCAGCTATAAATCACATTGAATGGCACATTGATTTTATCCTGCAGGGGCTGAAGCGAGGGGGGGGGGGCTGGAGACACAGTTATTGCGTTTAATATCATCAATATTATCTCCCATATCATCTCAGACATGGAGGCAGGTATCAGGAGGAGTCGACAGACACTTTTCTGCCAGACCCCCTCCTCCCTCTCTCGCTCTGTCTCCCGCCCTCCCCCCCCCCCTCCCCTCCCCCTCCCCCTGTAGCGAGACAGTCTCCATCAATCTGATAAGCTGAACTTCCCCTGTCACACCTGCAGGGCAAAGTCACCCAACAATCTTCTTCTACAACTTCTACAGCATTTCTCTCCCCCTCTCCCTCTCTCTCCCTCTCTCTCTCTCCCTCTCTCTCTCTCTCTCCCTCTCCCTCTCTATTATCACACCAATGAGGCGGCGGACTGAGACAGGTTGTCTATCAGCACTGCTGAGGTGGGTCAATGTGGCTCTCTATAACAAGTCAGAACATAATGGGAAACTCCAACACATGATTAATCATTCAGTCTGTGAAGTGGCTACGGGAAACACATGGGACATGAAGGCATCACGAGGGCGGGGCTTGTTACCTGCTACACGCAGTGGGGGCCGTGTGTTTCATACCTGGGCCTTCAGTGCTGTCCTACTACAGCTGAGCCACCTCCTACCAACCTCATGATGAGCCACAGCTACGGTAAAGAAATCACCACATCTGTAAGAAATTTGAGTCTAGAACTGTGTGTTTAGAAGTTATAATAAAAGTGTTTAATGATTCATATTTAAGAATTCATAATTAGTCATAAGCATAAGTGTTTTGGAAATGCATAATTAAGATAAGCATAAAGTGTTTTAGGATTAGTAGCTAGAAGTAGAATTTGAGACATGAACCTTTTGCCAAAAGTTGCAGTCTTATCTTTTATATAGAATGTTTATCATAGAAGGGTTAAGCCATAACAGACAGTCATTGAATGTATTAAGAACGAAGGGACAGAGAGGCTTTTAGACAGGCGATTACAGAGGGCACCATGGGACCTGGGAGTTAGCCAATAGGAATTGTGATGGACAAAAGGGGAGGGGTTTCAAACAGGATGTGGGAGGTTTTATTTAAGTCTTTTTTCTCGTCTTGGTGTGGCTCTCAGCGGACACACATGTTTTTTTACGGGCTGAAGAGCTAAAGATGAGTTTTTTTGCGCAGGGGTTTTCTTTTGTTTAAATATTCCACAGAAGTCGTGTACTTCACTGTATTTGCATCAGTAGGATTAAATTCCTTTTAATTGTAAACCAGTTTCGGTAACGTTATTGCGATGCTGCGCTGCTGAAGACTGCAGCACCGCGTGCGTACAGGCTCGCTCTCACGGTGGGGCAGTTCTGGCCCTCACACATCCCCATTCCTCCAGACCACCATTCCTCCAGACCATCATTCCTCCAGACCATCATTCCTCCAGACCACCATTCCTCCAGACCATCATTCCTCCAGACCATCGTTCCTCCAGACCACCATTCCTCCAGACCACCATTCCTCCAGACCATCATTCCTCCAGACCACCATTCCTCCAGACCACCATTCCTCCAGACCACCATTCCTCCAGACCATCGTTCCTCCAGACCACCATTCCTCCAGACCATCGTTCCTCCAGACCACCATTCCTCCAGACCATCATTCCTCCAGACCACCATTCCTCCAGACCACCATTCCTACAGACCATCATTCCTCCAGACCACCATTCCTCCAGACCATCATTCCTCCAGACCACCATTCCTACAGACCATCATTCCTACAGACCATCATTCCTCCAGACCACCATTCCAACAGACCACCATTCCTACAGACCACCATTCCTCCAGACCATCATTCCTCCAGACCATCATTCCTACAGACCATCATTCCTACAGACCACCATTCCTCCAGACCATCATTCCTCCAGACCATCATTCCTCCAGACCATCATTCCTACAGACCACCATTCCTCCAGACCACCATTCCTACAGACCATCATTCCTCCAGACCACCATTCCTCCAGACCATCATTCCTCCAGACCATCATTCCTCCAGACCATCATTCCTGCTTCGTTAAAGAAAACAAAACCCCAACCAGAGAAGCAAATGTCCGACCATAACCCCGCGATGACGGGATGCTTCGCGATTGACGGACAATGATGCATATAGTCAGAATCAATGTAATCAACACAACAACAAGAACAAACTCACAAGAACAGTCACACATATTCATACGACAACAAAGCAACAAATCAATCCAGCAGACCTGCAGCGCTAACACGCGTATATTCACCAGATCATAAAAACAACACCATAGACACATGAACACAACACTGCTGCAGATAAAACACAAAAGCACTTCACAGAAATCTGTTTCTCCTCTTTCAGCCATTCAGTGTTAAAAAATCAAAGCTTCACCAAGCAAAACACTAAAAGCATCATGTCAATGTCATAACTTCTTACATATCTTTCAACTTGAACTGTTAATAATACTAACTTCTGCTAGCTGCTTCAGCTTCACAACGGTCACGCTAGCCCACTGACCAATCACAGCGCACGTTAATGCTGACGTCATTATAGGCCAGCTAGCAGCTCTGACACGTCAAAGAATACGCCCAACATGTCAAACTAGAGATCTGATTGGTTGAACACTATGACAATCAACAATATCGTCCCCATTCACTTAAACTGCACATGGATGCACTTGTGAGTCTGCAGGCCTCTGGCTCTGTTCTACCTAGAGACACAGAGGTGAGATCTGATTGGATAAAAGCTCTACTTAAAACAAGCTGCTCTGGAAGCAGAGCAACTGAGGAAGACAGGAGCTGTGCAATGAGAACATAAGATAATGGGAAAAATATGTTTATAAATTATAACACATGTATTGTATTTAAGAAACATTATTAAATGATAGAATAGATATAGCTTTGTGATTGTGTCTAGGCAGCAGAGAAGGCCTTGCAGGCCCTGACGGCCCACCACTGGTACACGTGTGGAGGCCTTCTAGCTCCACTGGGAGCACCATGAGTTCTCGTGACGATGCTGTTTGTTGTGCAGGGTTTACTATCTACTACTGAATGAATGAACTGGATCAAACTACAGTAGTACGGATACATGTTGATGCATCTGAATATGAAATGTAAGAACACCCACACGGCTGCTCTCTGGTACAGTGCGGTATCACATATACTCGTTTCTACATGTTGGACGGCTATGGAACTGCCCGTAGAGAAATAAACAGCCGTGTACAAATAGAAATCTGTGGTCAGTGCAACAGTTCAGTGGATTATATGGAGGTCCTCTGTTGTGGATGTATCCCATGTGTTTCGGCTGAAAGGCGTTTAGGCACCGACCAGGAACCCTGGTTCGAATCCGACCAGGGACCTTCGTAGCATCTCTCTCATAGGCTGTGATGTTTACAGAAAATAGGTTAAAATGCCGTTCAAATTGTGTTTGAACGACACCTATTTTTATTTCAGTTCACAATGACATGAAACAGGAAGAAGCAGAGCCTCTGGAACCCTGGAGAGGCTGATATGAGGAGCACATATTTCAGATTTTACCTTGATAAATATTGAGACAATTGTTCTATTATCAACACGTTCATCACATACACTTCCTCTGTCACCACTCATCACATTCTGAGGGCAGAACAAGTTACAACAAGTGTTGTGATTGGTCCAATGGAGGGCAGGACAATCAGAGGTGAAGAGGAGGCGACGTTGTGACTAATCGGGCCAGAAGAGGATTCTATCACACTTCCTGTGATGCATGCGTGATAGGACCGAGACTTGTTTCAGCGTTTCACTGCAACTGTACAGCAATTCTGAGAATAAGAGAGGAGGAGAAAAACACACCACAACACACAGAGAGCGAGAGAGAGAGAGAGAGAGCGAGGGAGAAAGAGAGAGAGAGGGAGAGAGAGAGAGAGAGAGGGGGAGCTGCACTCTTCCTCAGTAAAGCTGTGTGTACGTGCACGTGTGTGTGTCCACTCATTGTATCAGCACTAATACACCGTCTCTCTCCATCAGGTGGAGGAGGAGGGTGTGATGGAGAGAACAGAGACGGAGAGCTTGGTCCTGTTACTGGGAGAATGTGGGGGGGTTTGTGCCGTTGCTAAAGTTATCAGGGCGGTTATCTCCAGTGTGTGTGTGTGTGTCTCTCTCTCTCTTCCAGATGGTGGATAAGAGGCCTTGCCTTTATTAGCCAGCTCTGGCCAGATAAAGACCTGGTATTGATCCCAGGTTGAAAGAGCAGGTTCGTCAAACATGGCTGATTTACAGAGGACTGATAATGGCAGCGCTGGGCAACCGAGGAACCCCGGTGAAGAGAGAGAGGAGTAAATCAACAGTGTGATGGGGAGGGTTGTGTGTGTGTGTGTGTGTGTGTGTTGAGAGGGGGGGGGGGGGGGGGGGGGGCAAAACGCACAAATAAAGAAACAAAGACACAGAGTTAGTTTGCCATCGATGGACTTGCTCACATGTGCAGTCTGCCTGAGTTCTCTCATCTTCCTCTATCTAATACACACATAACCCAGTCCTCACCTCAGCACACACACACACACACACACACACACACACACACACACACACACACACACACACACACACACACACATAGCTAATCTCTAATCTCGTCTCGATTAGCACCTGACAGAATTTCCATGGGTTTATCAAACCAAGCCAACCAACAGACTCTTATCACTTCCAGCCCCAAAATTTCACAAGAGCAGAAATTTTTGAGATTAAAAAAAAAAAAAAAAACACACAGCTCGTGAAATCTTGAATAAGTCAAAAGAATATGACTGAAAAACTCTGCTATCACACGGTACAAGGTGGGGGGGGGGGGGGGAGGCTCGGGATAAGAGGTGCAATGGGGGGGGGGGGGATTCACTGGAGCCAAGATTGAACCCAGAGAATTTTTGTATTCATTTATAGACACAATGGAGATAAAGATGGGAAGCTGCAGCCTCAGTCGGCTGTAGTTGTCTCTGGTGACGGTAACTGTCTCCTGACAGATAACAGGAAGATGAAAGGAAGACTGTGCGTCCTGATGAGGAGATACATTTGGTAATAACCACTAATAACTGCCAGTAAACTCGACATCTGGCTTATTTGACTAGAAGAGGTGTGTGTTGTCAGTAGCGCAGTAATCAGAGACCTTTACATGTTCTCCTCATGAGCCTGAGTGTGAGCATGCAGTGGGTGGAGGTATTTGATCAGAATGTCAGCCTTTATGTTGACAGACACACTGTCGACAGTTTTCATCGATAGAAAGTAGTTCCAGTGAAACCCGTTAACAGTAAAGGGCTGTAGAATATCAGGTACAAGAAGCTAAACAGGTACAGCTCCACTTTTAATTCACTCTCGTGCTACAGCTGGATTTCCTTTGTTCCTCCTCTTACCTTCGTTGTACAGCGACGTGTACGGCGGGGGGCTGGAGCTGTCCCCCTCTGCTGAGTCATCAGGGTCCGAGGCTCCGCCCTCCTCTCCTGATAGGCTGAGGTTGTCCGGCGCGTTATCCTCCTCGCCGCCGAGATCCCCGAGGGAACCTGCAAGAAGGAGAAGAAGCTCAAACCCACCGTCTCCTGCTTCCTAAAGAACGACACCTCATTCTGACAGAATACCAAAGAAGAAGAAATAAAGATGAATATTGCCAACTGGATAGAGACATTATTTATTATTGAAGTAGAGATTGGCCACCATTTATGTTGAAATATAATAAACACATGAATAATAAGACTATCACCACTAAAACAAGAGTGCAACATGATATAACATGACTAGTGTTGGGCAAGTTAACGCGTTATTATCGCGTTATTCATTCATTAACGCCGACAATTATTTTATCGCGCGTTAACGCATTTCATTTTTTTATTATTAAGAGGATATTTTTAACACAAGAACCGGCAGCGAGCGGTGAACAGTGTTTGTGTGGCGTCTCTTCCTGTTTCCTTCACCTACATTCCCCTGGGTCCTAAGCCCCTCCATGTACAGCTTCTTATCACCTCTATGTACCGACGTACATTTATAACAAATACCACACATATTACGGTACATGTGCACATGTGTCTGACCTAAATACCAAAAAAAGCAAAAAAGAAATGATTCATTTAAATTATGTTTTCAGAGTTTTTAAAGTGTTTTGTTTGTAATATGTATAATAAGCATCATTTAGTATCACTACTGAGAATCTAACAAACATAAAAACATGACGTAGATAGGATTCAGTTCTCAAGGTGTATATTTAAATATCATCTCTTACACACATGAAGATAAAGTTGTGAACACCGGTTGAATATCTAGGATCAGAATCATTATAACTGTGTTATAACTGCTGCTGTGTGAAGAGAATATTGCTGCTAACAACAACCTGATGTGTTTAAAGTGTTTACACCAAATGTTATTGACCTGTTGTTCATGTAGCAGCACTTTAAAATAAAAGTGCACAATACACTACTTTTAAATTCATTTTAAATTCATTACTGAATTTTGCGCATAACAATGACATTAATCGCAAAGAAATCATGCGATTAATCGCGATTAAAACTTGTAATCGTTGCCCAGCACTAAAAATGACACTTTGAGTGTAAACACAGCGGAGAGGGGATAATAAACTCTTCTTCTTCTGAACTGGACTCGTTCTAAAAGGCTTTCCAGAAGTGGACGAGCTGAACGGTCTAATCCAGAAGATTAATAGCAAGAAGCCGAGGGGGACCTTAAAGCCAAATTACAGTATACCTAAAATTGTAGCTAAAAGAGTGATTAGTGCAGGGCTGATCTGTATCAATTACAGTTTCATAATCCCTGCTGACCATAGTAATTATACAGTACTCTTGATCTATTTTAGCCTGTTTGAAGATTACATCCACAAAAAAGAAACAGTGAGTTAATATGGATATAATGTGACTTTTTTGAAATTGCTTCATTAATAATGCTCCTATAAGATGAATACATCCGGCTGCTTTAATGCTGCATTAAGAGCGCTCACCGTACTGTATATTTCCCGGCTGCTTGTTTTCTGTGTGCACAGACGGAGTTAGTTACAGTGTGTGAAGGCCGGCTGATTGTGGAAGGTTGTTTCTATTGTGTTCCTGTGCGTCGGATGACACGCTCCGCTCTCCGTCCCGAGAGGATTCTGAACTCAGGGAGAGCATTTCTTTAAGAGGATTAGGAAGCGCTAGAGTGAGGCAGAAACGGTTAATCACTGCCGAGGGAGACAACAACTCCCGCACATGGAAAGTCAACCGAGGTTTCTTTTTTCTGTCAGAGTGAATTATTAGAAAACCAGGATTTCTTTTTTCATTTCCCGCGTTCTAGGTCGTAAATTAATTTTCTTAGGTTGTGTCGAACCAACGGAGGGATTGTTTCGGAGCTAAAGCCGTGACTGGGGGCGTATATATTTACAATACTGGAACAAAAGGAGTCTATAATCTATACAAAGCACACAACAATACCCATGAATAAAGAAGCTTGTAGAAAAAGGGAGGCAATTTTTCTAATTCTGTTAATTTCACTTCCAAAGCAATTAAAAGCAGGCAGAGATAATGCTGGGAAACAATCTCGGGCTGACAAAGTGTTTCTGTCTTTGTAAATGAAACATCTTTAGGCTAATTTCAACTTCCACGCCTGCATGGTTCACTCTAATTTCAGATAAAATGAACACAGCTAGATTTGGACCTTCATAAAAAGAGAAGTAGGAGAAGGAGAGAAGAAGAAAAGATCGATCCTGAACACAATATTTTTAGAATGTCGCACCAGTTTTGCTAGATCTAATTTTCCGTATCTATGAGGACATTTTCATACAATTAATTTTCCTTTAATCATAATTGTACAAAGGGACTTCTCTATATAAAATTCCAATTATATTTCCTGTTTAAAATGTGAGTTTGAATTATGATTTCTCTCCTCATTACGGCTCTGGTTTAATGAATCAATCGCTGCATCGCTGCTTTCACACATCAAATGGTGCGGAAAAGTTTCAGCTGCACTTTCATCCGAGGAGAAATGTTCTCTCTTCCTGTCTGGGAGAGTTGGCGGGAAGGATAGCGGGGCCGCCGATAAGTGCGGCACGTTCGACTTCATTTGCCAGTTTAACAGTTAAAGCCTTATTAATTGTTACGCCGTGATATCCACAGGAAAACTGGACTGAAGTGGTTTCCAGAGATGTAGAAATAATAGAAAGACAGAGCCCACATGTGTATCTCTGTGGGAGGGACAGCAATTCAGTTAAGAGACTTATCCAACAGCACCACTGAGCTCTCTGTGAACTACAGACGGAACGAAGGGCAGGACGCTCAATTTATTCATATTTCCAAACTTGAGGGCAAACAAAGTTTGATGAAATTCAGGAGACACTTCCCATCAGTTCCTGGACAGAGAAGGACTCAAGTTCATTCCTCAGAGTCAGTTACAGACGGACACGACGAACAGAGCGAAGCAACAAAGAATGAAGGTTATCACAGTGACTCTCCATCGGTAGAGCATCGCTAGAGCATCGACAGAGCATCGGCAGAGCATCGCTAGAGCATCGGCAGAGCATCGCTAAAGCATCGCTAGAGCATCGACAGAGCATCGACAGAGCATCGGTAGAGCTGTGACGTCTGACTGTGGAAGGCTGGAGGAGCTGTGAGTGAAGAGCAGAGCAGTGATGAGCTCTAACGCAGCTCATCAAGCCCGACTGTAGTGGACACGTGTGTGGACACATATTACAGACTAAAGCTGCACATTGATTATCATATCACTTATTCTTTTATAAATCATTTAGTGCATACAACGTCAGAGATCTTCTCTAAAGACATCTTCAGTTTGATTATTTGGTCCAAAAATTAATTCAATTTGGATCAAACTATGTCAGCGCGTCATACCGAGTTATTCACAGAATAATGTTTCTCACTCAGAAAAAAAGGACAAACTTCTCAAAACCTGTTTCAAAAACAGTGCCTTAGTATGTTGATTCCAGATTTAGATTAGGGAAGATATGATCTAATAACAACAACAACAACAACAACAACAACAACAACAACAACAATAATAAGTAAAAAATAATAAAAAGAGTTCTCGTGGTTTTTGATGCTCAATGCTCCAGATTTTTGATATGAAATCAAACAAATAGTCCACTAATGCATCAGAGAGATGATAATCAATAACCTGAAGATTGATCAGACAGAACTAAAGAAGTGATCCTCTTGATCTGACGGTTATTTGACTTGTTCTGTACGTCTAATGGACCACGCGTTCATGGATTACTGACGGTATTCATAGAGCAGCAGGTTCCAGACCAGTCCTGGATGTGCGGTGTCCAATTCAGGGATCTCAAGCTCACAGAACTCTTCCGCTAAATGGATTATTCTGAAATGAGGGATTGCTCCTGAAATAAAACGATGAGTCCATTCGATGGAGGACAAGATGTGCTGCTCCAGGAACACTGGAGCTCTGCAGCCGTCTGTCTCGGAGGAGGCAGAACAAAGTGCTGCGGCTGATGAAGGCGCCAGAGATACTGCTTTATTAACTCTCCGTCCACATCAAACCTGCAGCAAGCAGCTCGCTGATTAAACACAGAGACAACACACATCAAACCCGCGTGCTCAACAAGCCTGATTAAACGGACGCAAGCCGCGGCGCTCCCACGCTAACAACCCGCCGCACGGAAAACACATCAGACCTGAAAGCAAGAGAGGAAATCACAGAGGAGAACATGAAAGGAGAGGGAGAGGAGGACGTGTGAGCTCTCCACAGAGAACCCGAGGTACCTGACACAGAGTCACACACTGGAGGAGCCACTTATTGATCACAGCCCAGAGAACACTTTCAATCAGCTCTGCTCTTTAGCGTTTCTTCCTCTTATCACAGCTCCATGGCCGGCGCTGCTCCACCACCAGCCCTCCCACAGGAGGAAGCGTGCACACAGCCCGCCATATCCATCGCTTATATTCTGCCTCAGTAATAATCAGCTTCCTCTCCTCCGCCGGTGAGTTGAGCCGCTAACGACGGCCCATTGATTACTCTCGGGATGGCCGAGTCCCAGGGACTCATCGGCCGCTCCACACATCTCCACATCTAATGTGACGATGATAGAGTTCCCAGGGTGCATCAGTCCTGTCCGACACTGACACAACGTTCAGGACAGACTGCAGAGTGGAGCCACTCTTGTGTTTGTCATCTTCCTGGAGATGGAAGATGTATCTGAAGAAAGCAACACCGTGGTGATGGAGCTAATGGCCGCTGATGAAAGTACTGCAGTATCTGTATATTGTATACTGTGGCCACAGTCCTGTATTACAGTTTCCCTCTATTGAACAGGAAATGACACAATGTGACTGAAGCTCGTGTATCAACAACGAGACCACGAACCTCTTCATCATTCTTCATCAACCAGCACTGACATCTTAAAAGATTGAACAGTTTCTTATTATATCACAGAAGCCGGCTGTTCATTGTCTTGATTCATCACGAAAAACCTGAAAATAGATCTTAGACACTAGAGCAGGGGTGCCCAACACGTCGATGGCGGAGGTAGTGCGGGTAGATCGCATGCCATGCAACAGAAATGAGATGTCCTCATGGCATTTGCCACTTGATGTTCTAACACACGGGTCACCACGTATGCGCAGTCAACCGCGCGAGCTACTGCAAAACTCTGGCGAGCTAATTAGTTAGCCTTCCAATGTATTTCTACTAAAGAAGCTAAAGCTGTAGCGCCATGATTTGGGAAACTTCCAAAACCTGGCGTCAGAACTGGAGACTCAATGAAGGCGTGTGCGTAACGTGACAGTGCGCGCTACACAGAGCAGGTTGACAAGTGTCTGTCAGAGTTTGACAAACGCTTTCCAGACTTTGCTTTACTCGAGCCAGTTGCTTCACTTATGTGCTGCACATTTCGGGAAGATATTGAGGTTGATTCACTCGCATCAAAAACGTCAACGCTGTTTCCCCTGAACTCGTCTGGGGTGGAGGATGAGATTCTGACACTGCAAGCTGACATTCAGCTGAAGTCCAGGGCTCATGGACAGTTTCCTCACAGAGGAAAAGTCCCCAAACATGAGGACATGTGATACCTTCCTGACTGCATTATTGGGCTCTACTCATTCATGTGACTCAGCCTTTTCCCACATGAAGAACATTAAGTCCATACACCGTTCCACCATGACTGATGATCATTTGAAGTCTGCTTGAGGCGGCTACCAGCAGCTACTGTCCGGACTTTGCAACTCTGGCCAATCCCATTCAGTGCAATCATCAGAGTAAGATAACGACCACAAAGGTACAGAATTGTATTGTGCCATAAGGGTTCATGCAGTTATGCAAGGTACGCCAACATATATTGCAAATATAAAGTATACTCAGTATACTTTATATATATATATATATACATATATATATATATATATATATACATATATATATATATATATACATATATATATATATATATATATACATATATATATATATATATACATATATATATATATATATACATATATATATATATATATATACATATATATATATATATATACATATATATATACATATATATATATATATACATATATATATATATATACATATATATATATATACATATATATATATATATATATATATATATATATAAATATATATATATATATATATATAAATATATATATATAAATATAAATAGATATTCAGCATTTTTAATGTAGGTAGATCATTTTGACTTGGTCATTTTAAAAGTAGCTCGCAAGCCGAAAAAGTGTGGGAATCCCTGATCTAGATATAGATATTAGATACTAGATATAGATATTAGATACTAGATCTAGATATTAGATACTAGATCTAGATATTAGATACTAGATATTAGATACTAGATACTAGATACAGATATTAGATACTAGATACAGATATTAGATACTAGATATAGATATTAGATACTAGATATAGATATTAGATACTATATCTAGATATTAGATACTAGATCTAGATATTAGATACTATAGATATAGATATTAGATACTAGATACAGATATTAGGTACTAGATATAGATATTAGATACTAGATATAGATATTAGATACTAGATATTAGATATTAGATACTAGATACAGATATTAGATACTAGATATTAGATACTAGATACAGATATTAGATACTAGATACAGATATTAGATACTAGATACAGATATTAGATACTAGATATAGATATTAGATACTAGATATAGATATTAGATACTAGATACAGATATTAGATACTAGATATAGATATTAGATACTAGATATAGATATTAGATACTAGATATAGATATTAGATACTAGATATTAGATACTAGATACTAGATCTAGATATTAGATACTATAGACATAGATATTAGATACTAGATATAGATATTAGATACTAGATACAGATATTAGATACTAGATATAGATATTAGATACTAGATATAGATATTAGATACTTGATCTAGATATTAGATACTAGATACTAGATCTAGATATTAGATACTAGATCTAGATATTAGATACTAGATCTAGATATTAGATACTAGATCTAGATATTAGATACTAGAGATATAGATATTAGATACTAGATATAGATATTAGACACTAGATATAGATATTAGATACTATATCTAGATATTAGATACTAGATATTAGATACTATAGATACAGATATTAGATACTAGATATAGATATTAGATACTAGATATAGACATTAGATACTAGATACAGATATTAGATACTAGATATAGGTATTAGATACTAGATACAGATATTAGATACTAGATATAGATATTAGATACTAGATATTAGATATAGATATTAGATACTAGATATTAGATACTGGATATAGATATTAGATACTAGATATAGATATTAGATACTAGATATTAGATACTGGATATAGATATTAGATACTAGATATAGATATTAGATACTAGATATTAGATACTGGATATAGATATTAGATACTAGATATAGATATTAGATACTAGATATTAGATACTAGATATAGATATTTATTTCTGAAAGCAGCAAATGTTTGGTGAGTTACTTTAAAGTCTAAAAGTTGTTGTTGATACAGTTTCTGTTGATCTGCGTATCAATTCATCACGAGTCAAAGCAATGTCAAAATATAGTGACGGCAAAAGAACCCGTATGTATGAAGTGGAAACGTAACAAAGTGATCAAAGTTATTCAGCATCTTATTGCACATTGTGTGTCAATAAGAAACAAGGACTCCTGATGGTAACAACTCTAGAACTATGCAATCCTACATATCCTGCAGATTCATACGGAATGTGAGATATGCTCTCTATTGTGATAGATTAGACACATTAGATGATGTGAATAATCAGCAGCATCAATTTAACCCATGCTCTCTCTCACACATCACAACATCAATAAAACAAACTCCTCTAAAGTGCTTTCATGTGACGAGAGCAGCTGCACAATAAGGTGTCCAGATGATGTTTGCGCCCCAGAGGAACATCTGGATTCCACCTCACAGCAGGTTTGCTGCCGTGCCCGTAAGAAACACATGACGGCGGACTGAGTATGCTGAGATGAAGGGGGGACGCCCGGGGGGGACGCCCGGGGGGGACGCCCGGGGGGGACGCCCGGGGGGGACGAAGGAAGGAACATAGGTAGAAAATGTCCATCACAGCCGTCAGGGATATACATATGTAGGACGAACGCTAAAGACTAATCCCAGTGCGCTGAGAGAGGGCGGAGCTGCTGCACTGGAACGCAGCAGGACACCGAACACGGAGGACCACAGAATGCACCAACACAACACATTTACACTAACGACTGCATATCTACGGCCTCTGAAAGTCCTTTAATCGTCATAGTTTAATGCAACGCTCATGCTATTGAAGACCTTTGAAGGCCTTGAAAATAATCCAAGGCATTGTTTGACTTTTAGGATCCAGATGCTGTCAGTCTCCATCTCTCCTCTCCTTCCTGTCCTCCTCCATTCCAACCTGCAGCCTCTCCTTTATATTCTTGCTTCCTCCTCTCTCTTTATCTCTCCGTTCCTCCTCCCCCCACCTCTCTTTCTTCTTCTCCGTCCCCTTTCAATATCACTCATGCTCTCTCTCCATCCCTTACACTCCATCACCCTCCCTCCCTCCCTCCCTCCCTCCATCCCTTTCTCTTTCCCCTGCCTGTGAGAAAGCGTGGTGATGGGAGCGTCACTCTGTGCGGATAGCTGGGAGCCGTTGGCGGTTATCGGCTCCTGCAGACTCTCTCTGCCGGTCTGATCTGTCTCCTCTTCATTAAGCAAATACGCCGACGTGGAAATGAAAACATAATAGCTATTTGATTTCCAGCGAGATATTTTGCATATTGGTTCGGAGCTGATAGCGGAATTTCATCAAGTCGTTTTTTTCCCTCTCTCCTTCTCTCTCTCTCTCTCTCTTGCCCCCCTCTCCCCGCCACCACCGCCGCTGTGTGCCCCCCCCTCCCCCACCCTTCCTTCCCTCCATCCGCATGCTTTAAAAACTGAATTACTGAGCTGGACCGGCTTTCAGAGAGATTTCTTTACATTGCTGGGAAGAGAAAGAGAGAGAGAGAGAGAGAGGGAGAGAGAGAGAGAGAGAAATCTAGTTCCCCTGGAAGACTACTTAACCGATTAAATATCCCCCCTTTTCCCATCTCTTTTTTCTCCCTCTCCCTTTTTGATAACAAGGAAGAAAATTTGAAGAATTCACAGCGCTTTAGGTTGACTACTAATCAGAGATAGCAGTGAGAAAATTAACTCCTTAATGAGCAGAGCCGTCTCCCTGATAAAGGTCCTGGGGAGATGGGGGGGTGGGACACTCGCTGAACCTCGGGACAGAGACATAGAGACAGAGGGATGAAGGGATGGAGGGTAAAGGAAATAGAATGAGAGAGACACTCCCCTCCTCTGAGGAGGAGATATTTGGGCATGAGGAGGGCAGGTGTAGCATCACGGATACCCACAGTGCCTTGCATCGGCGCTCACATGATGGACCCCCCCGGAGAGAGAGACTAGCCCTGGAGGAGGGGATCAGCAGCCTCTTCACAGCGGGCCTATCTGATGGTCCGGCGCCTCTCAGGAGGACCATTCAGCGGCCGAGTCCACGGAAATAAATCTCCCCGCTGCTGCTTTCCATGTTGGAACAGCGTGTTGCTTCAGACCTGATAGCAAATACTGTACACA
>CM051698.1:3889026-3894026 GCA_028022725.1 Lycodopsis pacificus
TGTTAATATTTAATGTGTAATGTGTAATGTTTAATCTTTAATGTGTAATGTTAATATTTAATGTGTAATGTGTAATGTTTAATCTTTAATGTGTAATGTTAATATTTAATGTGTAATGTGTAATGTTTAATCTTTAATGTGTAATGTTAATCTTTAATGTGTAATGTTAATATGTAATGTGTAATGTTTAGTGTTTAATCTTTAATGTGTAATGTTAATATGTAATGTGTAATGTTAATATGTAATGTGTAATGTTAATATGTAATGTGTAATGTTAATATGTAATGTGTAATGTTTAATGTTTAATATTTAATATGTAATGTGTAATGTTTAATGTTTAATATTTAATGTGTAATGTTTAATCTTTAATGTGTAATGTTAATATTTAATGTGTAATGTGTAATGTTTAATCTTTAATGTGTAATGTTAATATTTAATGTGTAATGTGTAATGTTTAATCTTTAATGTGTAATGTTAATATTTAATGTGTAATGTGTAATGTTTAATCTTTAATGTGTAATGTTAATCTTTAATGTGTAATGTTAATATTTAATGTGTAATGTGTAATGTTTAATCTTTAATGTGTAATGTTAATCTTTAATGTGTAATGTTAATCTTTAATGTGTAATGTTAATATTTAATGTGTAATTGTTGGAATGCTGTTAAGCATTCCAACAATTTCTATGGAGAAGATTTCTATGGAGAAGATCCTCTTAAATCCTCAAATCCTCTTAAACTTCTTCAACTTTCAAATCCTTCAACTTCCTCATACTTTCAGCTAAAGACACCATTTCAACTTTAAAATGTTGAGAAAACTCTGAACTATTGCCGCATAATTCAGCTTTCCGATATCTTTTAAACTTTTTGAACTGCAGCAATTTAACTTTTATGATTTTTCAGCCCTTTTCTGACTTTATAATGGGTGTGTATTGCGCAGCTTAGAGTGCGTGATGTCACCGCTAGAGTGAAGAGCAGCTTGAGATTCTTGTGAAAAAAACATTTGTGTTTTGCCACTGTGTCCACAATCTTCACTCTTCATGCATAATTTCTGGATGTAGAAGTAGCTAATATTGTCCTTGTCGTATAAAAATTACTGTGGAATCCCACAGATTTACACATTTGACACCGAAGCCGTTAATTGACAGGAAAACCAACTTTCTGCTCCATAGAGACCAATGTTAAATTCTGCTTCAAAAACATCTTCCACAGAACACGGTACCCCATTTCTAGATCGCCAGTTAAGCCACATTTCTTACACTACAGACACAATTTTTACAGGATCTGTTCGTCAACTCAGCCTCCCTCTCAATTATTAATATCGGAGCAATAGGAGCTACGGTTATGGGAGTTTTGATGATTTGTTTGAGAGGCGTCTCCCTGTGTTATGTCCATGAAATGGCTTCAGGCACACAGGTGTTCACGATTGAACCAGTAATTAGTGATGTTGACAAACACACAGACTCACCTCTCTCTCTCTCTCTCTCTCTCTCTCAGGTCTTAGGACTCTTTAGAGGTCTTTCCACCCTCCTCCACCCCCCCCCCCCCCCCCACACACACACACACACGCCATTTTAAAATAAAAGCCCCACAGAATGAATCCTAACTGAAATGCTTGTGATGAAGCCTGTCATTTAATAACCGGTTTGTGTTTATCTAACATTATGATTCTGTCTCCTCTCCCCTTCTCCCCCACACCCCACACCCCATTTCAAAATAAAAGCCCCAGAGAGTGAATTCTAACTGAACTGCTTGTGATGAAGCCTGTCATTTAATAACCTCTGTTTATGTGTGTCAAACATTATGATTATGTCTCCTCTCCCCCTCCCTCCCCCACCCAGTCCCACCCTTTCAAAATAAAAGCCTCATGGATTAACTGTATTTAAACATTAAACTCAAAATTAGGCTTTTTTGTTGAAAAAATGAATGCTCTTACTAATACTGCGACAACTACTACTGCTGCTAATATTTCTAGTATTACTACTGCTACTGCTACTACTTCTACTACAACTTTTGCTGTTGCTACTATTACTAGTGCTATTACTGCTACCATCAATATTATTACTACCACTACTGCTATTACTACCACTACTACTATTACTTATACTACAACTGCTACTACTGCTATTCATGCTACTACCAGTACTAATACTACTACAGCTATTAGTACGACTGCTACTAGTACTACTACTACTGCTACTTCAAATACTGCCATTACTTTTACTACTACTACTACTACTGTTATATTAAATACTACGACCACTACTACAGCTATTACTACTACTACTGATACTAGGCTACTACTTCTTCTGAATACTAATACTTCTTCTAAATACTAATACTTCTACTACTAATGATACTTCTACTACAACTACGACTTCTACTATTACAAATATCACTACTGCTACTACTTATTCTAATGCTACTAATACTTCTACTACTAATAATACTTCTACTTCAACTACAACTTCTACTACTATTACTACAAATATCACAACTTCTGAAATGTGTTTAAGCTACAGAAATTGTTCAAATATCAAAATGTTCAGCTCTTTCAGGAGAGGGGTGCTTTGACTTTTCATTTTTGTAATCTTTAAACTTTTTGAATGAAGCTTTTTGCAATTTTCTTTTGAATGGGATCTCTGTGGAGAAAATCTTCAAATCCTGTTATACTTCAACTTTCAAAGCCTTCTTCTTCCTCATACATTCAGCTACAGACACCATAGTTAGACATTTCAACTAGAAGGTTTTTCAGCAGTGCAGTTTAAATGCTTTCGGGCTTCAACATTTTTCAGACAGATAGTCTCCCATTTCTTAATTTTCAGCAATTCTTTCACAATTAATTTCAGCTTTCAGCATTCCAACGCATTTTCAGCAGGAAATGCATTTTCTAGTGTTAATATGTAATGTGTAATGTTTAATATTTAATGTACGGGGCATTAGATATTCAGACAGTTCTTAGCCTTTGATCCACATTTTTTATGTAAAAAACAGGGACAGCAAACAGCAGAACATGCACCAAAAAATAAATATGAATAATAATAAATATTTGTTATTTGTTAGTGATATTTGAATAGTGCTGTTACAGTCAGATGTGTTTGCATGAATGTTTGACTTTTAACCCTTTTAAAATGTCTTTTCTGTATTTGATTAGTTGTCATTGGTTTGTGCAGGACGTGATGCAGACGCTGCTTCTACCTGATAGAACATATGAGTGCACGTCTGATTGACACAGAGCACCAGTGGGAGAGTACAGGGGTATATTAATAAAGGTTATTGAATCATTGCATTTAAAGCTCATGCTGCGTTCAGTGATATTTGGGTAAGGACCCTCACCATCATGCAGAGTGTAACGCTGCCTGCAGCTCATCACCATCACACACTTAGTTTGGGTCTGTTTCAGATCATTCCAGGATCTCTTCAAGAACCGCGTGGAGCGAAAAGTTCACAGACGAACACACAGCGCTGCACCAGAGCGTGTCAGAGCGGAACACACCACTCTCACTGTGAGATAACACTCGGAGATGCTGCATTTCAGCAGATCTCATCACCTTCGACAGAGAGATGGTATCAGGCTCGTCACCTCTCAGAGTCGCCCGCTATCATCTCTGTTTCTTCTGCAGCTGGCTGAGAGTTGGGTGTAACGGAGGAATGTCCTGCGAGCGCTGCCCTCTGGAGCGACGGATGACCATAAATACTGTACGCCAATCAACGGGCAGCACGGCGAGACTGCATGAGCTGCATTTCACTTCAGGTCATTCCACACAGCGGCTCATACGCTGCCTGCTGCTTCACTGCGACGCCTCATGATGTGTCGGATCAAGTCTGCTCTGTTTCACATCCGCTTCTTCTCTGGCAGCACTTCAGACGCCCTCACAGACTGTTTCATGTTGCTCAGGGCCGCCTCCTCCCACATACAGCAGCAGTGTAACACGGTGCTGCGCTCCAACAAGAGCCTGAAGCACAGTGAGCACTGTGCGGTGTGATGAGCGAGCACAGGAATGTGTACGTTGCACACAACCAGCTTCCACGTCTTCTGTTTCCTATGTTCCGTTACTGCCACCAAGGCACCGAGGGTGTAGATCACAAGTTCCATCACAATACAGTGTTTCCACCGTCCGCTCACGGGACACATACTGGTGCCTGTTGGACCACCAGCTAGATGAAGTTAGCTGCACAGAGATGTGATGTGACGAGTAGTGTGATGCCTTTCAAGATGAATGAAAACCAGATCACATTCCCTCAGCGCATTAATAAAGTTGTGTTGAATTGAATCACAGTCTTTCCAAACAGCTCACCGTGAGCTCAGCTGGACTGATTGAGAGAGAAAGCACTTCTGAACACTTCATGCACTGAGGTGAACAGATGCAGATGTTACAGCTCCTCCTGCTTCAGAGCTCCATGCTGTATGTATCTAACAGTGTGGAGGCGGATTCTTCAACCCTTTCACCACATTCTCTAAACTCTCGTCCAGCATGTGTGTAGATCTGTTGGCTTCAGTACTGATTGGGGCTCCAAATAAATCACGTACAACTTCAAGAAGTCCAATTGCTTTGAATACATGAAACACCATCCATATACACTCTACGTCTGCACATGAAGAGACCCTCCACACTGATGGCATCACTCCAGACATGGTGTGACTGTCAGCTCATCCTCACACCAGCTTCTGATGACACCGCACCAAGAGATGCTCCTCCTTTTCTAACGAAAGCCTGCAACACAACCAAAAACAAAGTGTTCCCAGGACACTCAGTGAGGTGAGGTACGGGCAACGTGACTCGTGAGGTTTAGGAATAGATGTGAAATACTTAGTTAGGTTAAAGCATCATAACTAATGAGGAAAAGATGGTTCAAATCACCACAGCAGTGGCGTTACTGAAGCACGCAGGTCACATTACAGACATGAAGCTCTCCTGTGTGCATGCCATGCGTCTGCATTATCTACAGGGCACATCTGTCAGTCAGAAATGAGCAGAGCAGCAAAGGGAGTAAGAACAGGT
>CM051698.1:3896526-3909026 GCA_028022725.1 Lycodopsis pacificus
ACACACACACACACACACACACACATCTACATCCCGACACACACACGCACACATCTACATCCCGACAGACACACACACACACACACACGTCTACATCCCGACAGACACACACACACACGTCTACATCCCGACAGACACACACACACACGTCTACATCCCGACAGACACACACACACACGTCTACATCCCGACAGACACACACACACACGTCTACATCCCGACAGACGTGCTCTGATTGTTATGGTACGTGACTCGGCCACATCTCATATGGAAAAATACACCAATAATGAGAAGACATATATATGGATGTGCAGTGACTCTCGTCTCAAGGTTTTTATTCGGGTTCATGAGCAGACACGATATGTATATCAACGAGCTGCAGTCATATCAGAAAATAAAAATAACTTGATCAGAGCTTCTCTATATGCCAATATTGATGCTCAGCAAAAGTTTCCTGATTAGAAATATGAACCATTTCAGACGAGCACATCCCTCCAGGTACTACAAACTATAACTGTCTGAGCTGCTTCTGTCATTGGTTCATAACCAGGCTGTGTGTCATCTGCTGATATGCTGCATCAAAAGAACAGAGAACAGGACAGACACAGCTCAGAGCTACAGGGGGGTCAGATCCGGGAGGATCACACCCGGGTGGATCACACCGGGGAGGATCACACCCGGGTGGATCACATCCGGGAGGATCACATCCGGGTGGATCACACCGGGTGGATCAGATCCTGGAGGATCACATCCGGGTGGATCACACCGGGTGGATCACACCGGGGAGGATCACACCCGGGAGGATCACACCCGGGTGGATCACACCCGGGAGGATCACACCGGGGAGGATCACACCCGGGAGGATCACACCCGGGTGGATCACACCCGGGAGGATCACATCCGGGAGGATCACACCCGGGAGGATCACACCCGGGTGGATCACACCGGGGAGGATCACACCCGGGAGGATCACACCCGGGAGGATCACACCCGGGAGGATCACACCCGGGTGGATCACATCCGGGTGGATCACACCCGGGAGGATCACACCGGGGAGGATCACACCCGGGTGGATCACACCGGGGAGGATCACATCCGGGTGGATCAGATTCAGGAGGATCAGATTCAGGAGGATCAGGGACGTTAACGCATGGCCCGATCAGCTCGAGAGACACTTCTCAAAGTGTGTGCAGTGTGTGGTACTTTTTGTGTGGTGTTTGCCTGTGCTGTGTGTGTGTGTCTGTGTGTGATATAATGAGCATGATTGCGATCCCTTCTCCTTGATCTCAGCCCTGAATAAAGACGAAAGGCAGATGAGAGATTATGATGGTATGCAGGAAGAAGGAGGGATTGAGAGACTCCGTCGGTCACCCTCCCTCTCTGAGCCCCCCCCCCCCCCTCTTTGACATGAACCAGCTCTGCGTTCATGTCACGGCCATGCTGAAGAAAAACATTTTGTGAGCACTGGAGAAAACAAAGATCTTCATCTGATCTGTTTATTATCTATGAAAATGTTTTTTATAAACTAATCTTGACATGTTTCTTCTGTCACTAACTTTCTCCTCTCTTCCCCCTCTGCCTACTTTCTTCCACTCATCTTCCTCCTTCTTAGATGAAGTAATGCCTCCTCCTCCTCCTCCTCCGCCTGATTTCCCTCAAGTAACGTGGCCTTTGCTTTTGCTTTCTCCCAACCCTGAAACCTCAGGTCAACTGTGCAGCTACACCAGAGGAACCAACACACACACACACACGCAGATGTTTCTGCTGGTCCCAGAGACTAAACACACTGAGGGGGGGACAGAGTCAAAAACATGGCTGAGAAAGCAACCAGAAGCGCTACGGTTAGTTGTGCAATCTGAGTTGCTGTATCCAGAGTGGGATGGATCAATACTCCTGTTTGTCAGTTGATCAGCGTCTGTGGCTCGTTGTTGGGGACATGAAAACCT
Organism: Lycodopsis pacificus; assembly: GCA_028022725.1. Lineage (NCBI taxonomy): Eukaryota > Metazoa > Chordata > Actinopteri > Perciformes > Zoarcidae > Lycodopsis > Lycodopsis pacificus. Next base: position 3,898,473 of record CM051698.1, read on the forward strand.
AAATGTATCAAAGTATCAGCTACAGGAGACTTCATCTGTTTACAAGAACCCAAAACTCAATTACAAAGTAATTCCAACAATGTGGTTGACGATGCACACGTTTCAGCTAAATATAGCCCTGTTCTTACCGCTCATTGATTGGCCCATGCAGCATCTTGTCTATGTCACTCTCTATGATTTTAGTAATTATGAAGAGAGTGCCAGCAGACAGCCTCACACAGGACGGGCTGTAAGGACACACACATCACACACATCACACACCGAGGCTCATCCATTCACAGTAAAACAACCGCTTCACTTTAAAGGTGCAGCGACTTCTAATTATATATTTTACTATATTTCAAAATGACCAAACAATAAACCCAATCCAGGTTTTATGGAATAAAAAGGGCAGAAGCAGTTGGTATAGAAAAGCAATATTTCTGTCAGAATATAGACGGGATTCTGTTTGACAGGTGAATATTATTTTAGTATATAAGAGTAACAGCAGAAAAAATACAAATCTTTATACAGATCAGATGAGCATTTTACAGTGTAGAAGATGAAAGATATGATTTCTACATGATCTCAAACACAGTTCTGCATTCCTGTACAGCTATGGCTCGTTGTGTATCGTCCTGATACATAACTAATGAAGCTAATATCAGCCGACACAAAACGATGTGAGCGGGTTAACAGTGGAAGGGAACTTCTACATTTGAACGGGTGTACAGTTGTCTTGAATGCACACACTGAACCCAGAGTCAGATATATGTCATATATGGTTGATGTATAAATACAAATATTGTCCCAGGGTTGTACATCTGTGTGATCTCCGGCTGCCTACTGCGCTGAACATCTGCCAAGAACAGGAAGCTTTTACCAGGAAACTCTGTCTGAGAAGTAAAGAGAAATACCACCAGAGAGGGGGGGGGGGGGGGATAAGAGGGCAGAGAAGTGACGAAGATAAAGAGACAGACAAGCAAAGCAAAAGGAAAAACAAGGGAGAAGAGAGATGGAGAGATGATGGGGGGGCAGTCTCTTTGTTGGAGAGAGAGCAGAAATAGAGAAGAAGGGGGGGGGGGGGGGGGGGACGCCACTCACAACTTGGCTTTGCATCTCTTATCTATGCCTCCTGTCACAAGGCTTAAAATAAAAATAAAAATAAAGTGTGATGGTGGCAGCAGTGCGGGTGCGATAGCCCCGTGGAGCACAGAGAGGGGATGTAGAGGAGATAGCTGGTTAAATATAACCCGCTGCACGGCTGGCAGCAGTGAAGAAAGGGGGTACTTTCAAGAGGCAGGGCATCACTGGAGCCCTCACTGCCCTGATAACATCCATGCTACAAGTGCGTGTGTGTGTGTGTGAGAGCAGAAAGACATATCCATAACTACCCCACTGATCCAACACACACAAGTATGCAAGCCCAAACACACACAATTACCTTTGCACACTGATAGAGAACAACACACACACACAGAGATAGAGAGAGAGAGAGGGCACAGCCCGCTCACATCTATGTATCTCTACGCCTCGCCAAAGGAAGTATCAGCGACCCCCCCCCACGCAAAAAAGTCACAACGGGATTTCTGATGGGAAAAATGTGCTTTCCTCAGATGATGGTCAGATAGAGGGGGAGTACAGCCAAATGTCAAAGATGATAAATGGAAGGGTGCAGAGACAAGATCACACACACACACACACACACACACACACACACACACACACACACACACTCACACAAACAGGCGGGCACAGAGAGAAATACTCTTCCTCACTTGTTCTTGTAACAGCACACAGCAGGCTGCAGCTGTCACTCATGTTTGAGCATTCTATCCACGCTCACAGACAGTTATTAATACGAGAGATCACTACTTTATTAATAAGCGAGATCACTACTTTATTAATAAGCGAGATCACTACTTTATTAATAAGCGAGATCACTACTTTATTAATAAGAGAGATCACTACTTTATTAATAAGAGAGCTCACTACTTTATTAATAAGAGAGATCACTACTTTATTAATAAGAGAGATCACTACTTTATTAATACGAGAGCTCACTACTTTAATACGAGAGCTCACTACTTTATTAATACGAGAGCTCACTAATTTATTAATAAGAGAGCTCACTACTTTATTAATACGAGAGCTCACTACTTTATTAATACGAGAGCTCACTACTTTATTAATACGAGAGCTCACTAATTTATTAATAAGCGAGATCACTACTTTATTAATAAGAGAGTTCACTACTTTATTAATAAGAGAGATCACTACTTTATTAATAAGAGAGATCACTACTGTATTAATAAGAGAGATCACTACTGTATTAATAAGAGAGATCACTACTTTATTAATATGAGAGATCACTACTGTATTAATAAGAGAGATCACTACTGTATTAATAAGAGAGATCACTACTTTATTAATAAGAGAGATCACTACTTTATTAATAAGAGAGATCCTGTGTTTCTCTAACGTCTGAATCGCATCTTGGGCTGCAACTAACGATGATTGTCATGGTCAGTTAATCTGTCTATTTCTGATCAATACATTCATCATTTAGCTCACAACATGTGAATCAAACAGTAACTAATAACTATAACATAAATCTGAGCACAAGGTGATATTCATGAATGTCTTTGGTTTCATCCGACAACATTTAGTTCACGATGATATCAATCAGAGAAAAGCAGCAAATTGTATTTTTATTTCTAATTATTTGAATTTCTGCTTTAACAGAAACACACGTGTATGAAACAGAGAAGTCTGGATTCACCAATCACAGTTTGTTTCATCGTGTGACTGAACTTTGACCTCAGGGTGTTAGTGCTGAAACATCGTTTCATTTAAGTCACATAGATTTATACAGAAACATATTTGCTGGTTCCAGCCTCTCAAATGTGAGAATGTGTTGCTCTATGTTCTGTAACATTGTAACGTTGAATATTTATGGACGTATTTATGTTTTGGACGTTTCATATAAAGGACTTTATCCAATAATCAAAATAATATCCAAAGATGAACTGGTAATGAAAATAATAATTATTTACACCCAAATGTGAATAAAAAACAAGAAATAATCTCACTCGGTCATCACATATTTCCAGTTATCAATTTCATGAATGAACCACATTGACAGAGCGATATATTAGTGACAGTTCAGTTTACTGCAGGAATAACAGCTCACATTCATGTTCGCTCACTGTGTTCACTTCTGACTCCTAAATGTGACGAGCAACTGACTTTCAAGCCCAAATGTCAGAGCATCCTCGAATGCACCGTGAGGTTGTTGTCCCTCACACTGTCTTTTACCAAACAGGGGTCAGAGGTCACCATCAGCTTCACAGCAGCTGTTCTGGAACCGGTTGGGGTTCAGTGTGTTGCTCAAAGGCTCCTCTGCCAGCTGAGAGGTTGGAACCTGCCTCATCCAGCAGGAGGATGCCTCTCTACTAGATTAGCTGATGGTGGACTCAGTGTGTGGTCACCAGGTGACACCAACGATAACATCACGTCTTGTCTTTCTTAACCTGGACTGGTCTTACCCAGTCTGGTCTCTTCTGGGGCTTTAGAGTCGCACATCTTAACTGGAGGGAGGGAGGGAGGGAGGGGGAGAGAGAGAGAGAGAGAGAGAGAGAGAGAGAGAGAGAGAGAGAGAGAGAGAGAGAGAGAGAGAGAGAGAGAGAGAGAGAGAGAGAGAGAGAGAGAGAGAGAGAGAGAGAGAGAGAGAGAGAGAGAGAGAGAGAGAGAGAGAGAGAGAGAGAGAGAGAGAGAGAGAGAGAGAGAGAGAGAGATCATTTGAATATCAGGCCGGTGTGGATAGCTGATAGTGTTTTAAGGCAGGGCCCAGTGGACCGAGCGCTGGTAGTACCTATCTGTAATTAGTAAGCATTCCCTATCACTGATGAGATAAACTACGGCTGACCTTTCCCATCTGGTCACCATGGCAACCCAGCACCCCCACCCCGCCCATCCACCCCCCCGTATTATTCTAGTGATCAAACAGCAAATAGCACCGAAGATGTGAGGCGCTGATAGGAGCATGATTAATAATACTCCTCCACATGGTCCTCTGAGATGTGTGTGTGTGTATGTGTATGTGTATGTGTGTGTATGTGTGTGTGTGTGTGTGTGTGTGAGTTGAGGAGGAGGGGCCCGTCAGTGTCAAACAGTCATCGTGAGAAGATGTGTCTTGGCTTTCTGTGGTGAATAATGGAAATTGAAGATGACTGAAAGTGAAATGAAAGCAGCAGGATGAGAGCGATGTCTCTCTGAGGACAGGTACTGTTAATGTTTCCCTCTCCAACACACACACTCAGCTTCTGCCCCGCGTGGCCCTTACATTGTGAGGGGCCACGCTGGGGAAGTGCTATCTGTTGATGAATAATGAATGCTGGATTGCAGGGTTACCTCCTCCTCACTTAACGGCGCCGCGCTGTGGTTTTAGAGTGGTGGGCAGCACAGAAAGCCAGCGCAGCTCTTGATCGGTGTCCGTGACAAACTTCCCTTTACTGGAGAGCCGTCACTGTGGAGGTATGTAGGAAACACTGTGTGTGGTATGGAACATCTTCTTTATCATCACTAACTGATAACTAGGTCTGTCTGGAAGAAAACAATCTTTAGGAACATAAAATTAGGGCTGGGCGGTATGACCAAAAACCCATATCACGGTATTTTTTAAGACTCTACCGGTTTCACGGTATATCACGGTATTTTTTTTCCGCCTCAATGCAGTGGCAGGCCGTGCATTTTATACCTGGGCCTTCACTGCTGTCCTGCAGCTGAAATACCACCTTATAGCCACATTATGGCGCCACAGCTTCTATTCGTTTCAAGGCTGTAACTATGTACGAGTCGTTTGATTAACGCTAGAGCAGCGGTTCCCAAACTTTTTAGGCCACGCACCCCCTTCTACATCCCGACCGGGTTCACGCACCCTCCTCGGCTCAGCACCTTGTGTCATGGTGCAGCTCAACTCAGTCAGAATGCATTTTGATTGGCTGAACCGCATCACGTGATGTGATTCACTACCCATCAGCCTCTGCTGGCTGTTAAGTTTCGTTTAACGATAGTCACGTGCTCGCCCACTGAACAATCACAGCACACTCTGCACCTCGCGGCAGAGCCTGTACATGGACACTGAGCGGCCCGCCACTGGCTTCATGCATTCATTAATTAACATCGTAAACTAACACTAGAACGGCCCTCTCAATACAGGTAAGACAACTAGCTCCGTCTGTAGCACTCCTAGCGGCGAACAATATATTTTGCTGCCTGTTGAAGAGCAACAGAAGTTGTTTCGGCTGTGCACCGGTATGACGTTATATGAAAAATTCATATCATACGGTATACCGGTTCAACCGGTATACCGCCCAGCCCTACATAAAATAAATACATATGATTACTGGCTCTGGGTATCTGGAGTGTCTTCCAACCCACACACTGTGCAATAAAACCTCACAGTCACAGTTCTGTGGGCTACCGATCAGAAAACACGTGATTCAACAAGCCAATCAGATCAGTCTCCCCTCCCTATGTCATCTGCTGCCTCATTAGAGTGTAGAACCCATGGCGTCACCACTACCTTTGCAAAGGTGCACCGGATGTTTCTCATAAGCCAATCAGAGCAAGCTGGGCTCCTTCTGGGAGGGCTCTTAAAGGGACAGGCGCTTGCATTTAAATACCAAATGCAACCGCGTTACATTGAGCTTGTTTTCAATGATCTAGTTGTTGCTCCTCAGCAGCATATGTCTAATATAACCGATCTGCTCATTTCTAGTAAAGTAAGACGAGACCAATATCTGTTGGTTTGCTGATGTTTATTATGGCATTAGCCAGTCAGTGTCACTCACCATCTCTGTAACTGTTTAAAGCTGCACTCCTAATGTTTTATGTCACAATGGATCAGATGACTATGTGTAGAGAACACTAGTAACGGTTAAGCCTCTTTTAGCACCTTGTTTTGGTTGTTACACCTCATCCATCTTGTTTCCAGCAGCAGCAGGAAGCTGTTTTTAGGGGAAAGGCTCTGATAACCCCACTCCACTCTACTGCCAACACGTGTTTCATGCTTGTTGGCAGGTTGCAAATTTGTAGCTAGTGAAGAAAATGAAGCATTTACTTGTATTTTTTCAGCCCAACATAAGTTGGTGGCGGTAACACGCAACGATAAAGAAATGCGCCAACACAAGGAGGACGGAAACTGCAAGTCAGAAAATATGGATGTAAACACCCCACAGAAACACAGCATTTAAAATGTTTAATTATAAAGCCTATTATTAGAGGAAGTGAAAACAGCCTGATCATTGCTTGTGCAAAAGATGGACACACCCTTTCTACAGTGGAGCCCTCGATAACTCCGAGCAAGGCCTTCCCCACTCCTAGGAAGCCTGCTCTGTATCTCTACATTTGCATAACAGGGAAACGGCGAGTAGGTATGCAAAGTGGAGCAGTTGACTGAAAGATCAGTGTGAGGCCAGGCAGAACCAGGCAGAACCAGACAGATCCTCAACTGGTCCTACAGGTCCACCTGTACACAGACACAGGGAACAGTGTGTGGAGACAGCATATGGCTTAAGTATGAGTAAATAAATAAATGCTGAAATAAATATGGAAACAAATGAATTAATGTATAGATAAATACATAAAAGTTGATAATCAAACAGGACATAAAGAAATATATATATTATATATTTATTTCTACATTTCTGTTCACCTACATTTATTCATTTATGTCTCTGTATGCTAATGAGGTGCGTTCACACCAAACGCAGCGCGAATTATTCGCGCGAGTAGATTACATACAAAGTCTATGCACAGACGCCATGAGACTGGAGTGACGCGAATTTGCGATGGCACGAATTCGGGCAAATTTGCGTCAAACGCCAAAACGGCCCAAACGCGTGAGTTGAAATTTTTCAACTTCTGCGAAAAAATGGCACGCCGCTGCGTCGCGATAGCCTATCGGCATTGAGATGTTTCTCCTGTCATCACTGACTTCCTGCCGTTGTTGAATCAGGAAATAAATCCTGTAGCCGTCTGTGTTCACCCAGAGCTCTACGATACCTCATATCAATAGAGACCGGACCAAACGATGTGTATACATGTGTGTGTGTGTAAACCATACGGTACAAACAATGAATAGACGCTGCCGTATTTACGTCTACATGACGTTATTGAGTGCTGGTGGAGCTGCTACGATGTTAGCATAGCCTAGCACCGATCCATCCGAGCTCCATTGAGAAGACAAGTATTTGAAAAGTTATTTGCTTGGCGTCTTACGGAGAGAACCAACAAAACATGAATTCAGACAAATCGGCATCATTTTGTAGTTATTTCGGAGTCCCTTTTTGTCGGTTTATTGCCGTTAAATCACAGCCGAATCAGTTTATTTTGTGTTCCTACAGCTGTAGTAAACAGCGACCTGTGGCTTGCTAGACACAGTGAATACAGCTCGATGAAAACCACGGAGCTCCTCTGAACAATATTATGAACCAGACATGACGCCGTTTAGTTTCCCGGGATATCTGTGACTTCCACAACACGCACTAAGCAGAAATAGAGGTTATTTTTTATGGTTGATGGCGGACAGTTGAACGGCTTTCAGGGCGATAAGCCCCGCCCCCTCTCCGGCGCGTCCAGCGTGATTCACGCGAACGAACACAAATGGTCCCCGGCGAGACCGGTGCCGCGAATGACGCGATTAACGTGGCGCGATCAATTTGGTGTGAACACGGCATGAAGCAGGATTGGTCACAGGAGTGTCTACTTCTGGTCTACGACTGCTGCCTTGCACAGCAACGTTGAAGTTGGCTAGCCCAGTGTTGTTGGGGGTTAAGATGAATGTCCCTGGGAAGGCAGGTTCAGTCAATCATGAGTGTCAGCCCTCCAGAGATATTTTAAAGATAATAAGCATTCTGGGATATCTCTAGACAAGTCCCGCCCCTTACAGTGGAGCAGATAATGGATGGCGTACCCTGCTGAGTGATGTGGATGGAGGCAGGATCGGATTCACACCAGCAACATACACAAGTTTATAGCTACTGTGGCTGGTATGAGCACTTTCCAGCAGCACTTTGAAGGCAATGGGGCTGTGGTACACACACACACACACACACACACGGTATGGCCACATGATTGCTTGAGTAAGCGAATTAGCCTCAGCGATGGCTGAGGAGGCAATAAGTTGGCAGAAAAGAGGGATAATCTTTTATCTTTCACCCTCCCAAATGATTTCTTAAAGCCTGTATCGCTTCCCTGACAGTTGACGTTCCACTTTTTCCCTCTTTCATTATTTATTTATCTATTTTTGCTTTGTGTGAATTCAGCTAAAATACTTCTAAAGCGCTTAATGGCCCTATCGGCGCCTCAGATCTGCTGCCACATGCTGCCTTTTTCCCCGCTCCCCCCCCCCCCCCCCTTTTTTTGGAGATATTCTCCGGCCCGGCCCCCGAAGAGCCGGCGCTTTATCAAACCGTCTTGACGAGAATGACACGGCCAATTATTGACAAATTATTCCTTCATAGAATGACAGTAAGACAAGGAGCGGAGTGAGAGGGGGGGGTGGAAGAGAGACTATTGGCTTGATGAGTGGAACCCACCCCAACGCCCCCCCAACAGGCCTGAGGAGACAGGCGTCTATCTATCAGATTCTATTACGAGCTCGGCACTTTGGCGAACAAAGCTGTCCTTGCCCCGCCGCGCATTAACTGCTATTATACGCTCAGGAACTTTGTCACGATCACAATGGTTCGCTCCGTTCTCCCTTTTGCACATTTTGAGTCTCCTTTTGTGTGCTTAAGAAGTGAGGAGCACATCGCTTCCCTTTGTGTGTGTGTGTGTGTGTGTGTAGGATGTACTGTACAAACAAAAACATTTGTCAGAAGAGAAAACACTGTTTTTAGTGGGGACTGACATTGATCCCCACTGGGAGCTGTCCAGTACAGCCTGTTACTGGGTCAGATTCTAGATGTTCTTGTTGTCGACAAATCATAACTATAAACACACACAGGCTGAGCTCCGTCACTAGTTATTTTGACACATACACACTCTATTATATGATAAACTCAACAAAAGCACTATTTCTTCCTGTTTGAGTAACGTGTGCTAAAAAGCGTCCAGCTGTTCCAGGACATGAGTGAGTGAAACTCTTCATTTATCGACTTGTTTTTCACGGTTGTGTTTGGGCGCAGAGCCGCAGACAGAGTACGGGAATAACAACTCATTCCAGCTGTCGAACGTGGGGGATCAAGCTTTTTATACACGACGACTCGTCTACCTAAGAGCTGAGCTCAGGAGCTGAGGGTGAGGATGAGACAGAGGTCTGACCTATACAACCATTGTTGATGTGTCCTTTAGAATGATGTAAAGCAAGCAGCGCTCAACAGTAACAGGAAGCAGATCAACCTGAAGAGGAAATGTGTGACGTCCTGGGAGGAGAAAAATCCCGGCATCTCTGAGATGGACGGAACATGATACTGTACTTTGTGTTTTATGTTATTATTATCTCAATTTCTCAAAATACAAGGTGACTAAAAGAGGTTCCTGAATGTGGCTGATGGTAGTGTGTTGAGCCCTGGGAGGGGCAGGTCTCTGACGTCACTCATCCTCTGTTGGTTCTCAGCTGCAGCCTTGAGAGCAGCCAGACACTGAGGATGCTGAATAACACGGTAAGAATGCTGGTCATTGGGTAGCTCCGCCACAGACGCCGCTTTGTTCCCAAGCAGTTTGCAGCTCGAGGGCTCCTCAAACGTTTCCCCTTTTTCACTCACATGACAACCGCTCAGAGGACCAACAGCACCTGGTTTGTTCAAGTGCACACCTCCGTCAAATCAAGACGTCCCATTTAGAAATAGCACGGGCGTAAAAAGATATGGCTCACTAATCATCAGTGGACTAACTAGCTAATGCTTTATCAGGCCTTTGTGAACCGCCTCTCTCTTATCGCCCGCATCGTAATCGGGGGACTTTGAGGCCTGACCGTGATGGCTGCGAGATAGAAGCTGTCGATGTGTTCACGGGGACGGACTGACTGCAGAGTTGGCGAATGATGAGAACTTTGATACCGACGCGACACAGTTGGGCCTGCAGGTAACCTTTAAGAAAGGGGAGGGGATCCTGAAAGTGGGAAAAATACCCCATCAGAAGCTGCGCTATTAAGGTGGGGAAGAAGAAGAAAGTGAGCCCTGTTCCAGGTGCAGAGAAACCCAAGGAAAGAACAGACCTGGTGTGTGTGTGCGTGTGCGTGTGTGTGTGTCTGTGTTTAAAAAAGAAACAACACCCACCAGGGCCTGACCCCTCGACCCACGACTGATGCCAAGACGACCTCCTTTCCCTCTCTCGCTCGCTCCCCTCCCCATCACCCTCCTCTTCTTCTCCTTCTTCTCCACTTTCCACCTCCGCCCAGCCGCCCTCCCCATCGCTCCGCTTTGCCAAGTCCACATCGTCGTAACGAGGGTGTAGTTTCTTAACATTCATCATCGCTGAACTCTGAAACTTTATCAGCTCCGGAGAGCGGCGCCACAGCCCCGGCCCTGGCTTTCTCGGCTCTCAGATAGGGCCGATAACACGCTG
>CM051698.1:3914026-3919026 GCA_028022725.1 Lycodopsis pacificus
AAACACTACACCATGAGAAGAAAACATACACAGTCAGCAGGGAATACAGAGCTATTGTATTAAGCATAGGAGCAATTAGGGATTCAGATGTAAAGTGGGGTCAAGCTGCTGACCCGCCTGTCTTCGTGTCGTCTGTTGGGACGGCATCGGACGGCTCCGTGGTACAAAGCAGCCAATCAGGGCGGCCCGTTCCTGCCACCATTGTCGACAACGACGTTTGGGCTCTGTCATTGTGGAAACTCAAACCTGTCCGCTGCCGGTTGATGCCTCTCTATTAGAGACAGATTGAGGACTGAGCTTATCTGGGCCCACCAGAATGTGTGTGTGTGTGTGTGTGTGTTTAGAGAGACAGAGGGTGTGTGTAATGAATTGATGTCAGGGAGGGCATAAAGAGTTAAATGAGGTCTAATCTGCTAATAGCAAGCAACGGCAAGAAATTATCAATGCACAGCTTGCACACAATGCAAAAACCTTAACACACACACACACACACACACACACACACACACACACACACACACACATTACAAAAAACACTTGCAGAGCAAAGAAAAAGTGCATTGTGTATTGGTCCTAATTTTGGCATCAACATGTTATCAGCCAAACCCCGTGAATAATCTGCACGGTAATTTCATTCTTTCTCCCCTTTTTGTTCCTGGCATTTTGGTGCAGCAAGATAAGGGCTCAAAAAACAACAGAAGGGCTCGCAGAGTGGAAAGAAAGACAGATAGATAACATTGATATCAACTCCTACACAACACACTCATTCTCTTATCTGGGCTTTTTATCACCGTCTCGTTTCTTTCTGTCTCAGCCGTCCACTCCCCGTTCTTTGTGCACTCAGGACAAAATAAAAAAGGAGCACTGCCCTTAAAAAGAAAAGTCAGGTTTTTGGTTTCAAATCAACCTTAAAGCTGATTTTCTGCATCTCATTCTGGTTGATGTGTAGAATGCAGCAGCAGTGAGGCTGTGTGCTGTTACAGAGATAGAAGCGGTCAGACTGTGGGCTGTAGCAATAACTTATATTCAGATATATGATCTGGTCAGGTGGGAGGAGAGTTGCTTATTAGCAGGCACAGATAGGAAGATTGGTTGGTAGAAGCAGACACACACACACACAATCTTGTCCTCGTCCAGCAGCCATATTTCTGAGAAGAGGAAAAACTATTTCACACACAGACTTATCATGGCTCTGTGTCAGACAGAAAAGCCTCTCTGGGTCTAATCTATCAAGGTCAGCTAGTGTGGGCCGGACAAACAGCGTGTTGTTCCGTGCTGCTGCTCGCTGCTGGAGAACACAACATGTGACCGACTCACTGGAGGGACGACTGCTGACCCACATGCTGATGAGCTGACCCCACGTCTCATGTTCCAATAATGAATGGACGAACGCACCGTGGCTTCTGTTAATTGAGATACTAGTGCAGCCTGGTTGGTCTGTGTTGACGCGTTTCTGTCCCTGTTGCTTGCATCCCTTTTATGTGCTTTTATTATAAAGAGATGGAATCAGTCTGATTCACATTGCTGGAGCTGTTGTGCTTTTTGGTAGCATCAAAAATAATGAAATGAACTCAAATCAAATTAGATCTTAGCATGGATCAAGAAGGTTGTTGGAGTGCTGGTCCCCCTATGAGAGGTGCTGACCTCACTGAGACGTCACATTTATGATAGAACCAGGACTTCCTTCACTGACTGGGGTGCTGATCGCTTTACAGTTACACTTTCTTATTGATATGTCAACGTGTGTACTAAAGATGGTGGAAACCTAGTGTGCACACGGATGTATGGCAGAGTTTATCAAGCTATGTGAGGACATTGACCACCAAAGATCCAGAATGCCTGAACAAATAGTGAATAGAATACATGTCGTGTCCAGATATCTACAGAGAGGCATTAGATGATCCACTCCGTGTGCAGAACGTCAAACATGACAGAGACTCGGAGGTCGGACTTCATTCACATTCAATTTGGCCGCTACAGTGGTAATCAACACGCCGCCGGTGTTTGGGTTTAAGCAGTGACCGTGTTCACTGGTACCGCTCAGCTGTCACCAACAGAACATCAAGGTGTCCTCGTAAAAGCCTTCAATCAATTTGAATCTCTGTTTATTATCTAACAACCACTCAGGTTATTATGGGCAACCATGGACACGTTCGGCTGACAGTCACCAGTTAACACGCTGACCTGTTACACTGACACACCCGTCGTGATCCTGTTTGAATTGTGTAGAACTTGAGCCTGACACATGACACCAGCAGACGTTCTGATGCCGGTGACGGTACTTCAGCGTTTAAAGCCAGCTCGGCTGATTGGCCGGGACAAGACGCCACTTCTGTTGACACCATGCGCACGCATATTTCAGATGACGTCGGCTGTGAAAGGGTCAGAGGTCAGTCAAACGTCAAACGTCAAACGTCACGGCAGTAAACCCCGCGACTCAATTGTCTGATCGGGCTCGAGTTGAACAGATTCTTCCGGATTGACGGTGGAATTAGCTACGGAGTGAGTCATCTCACCTCCTCCTCATCATTATTGAAATATAATCTAACGTAACAATGAACTAAGTATTTGTTCTTATTTGATAACCACTAATGAATATAATCATTTGCATCGTAAAAATGTACTTTGTCGATTTTCTGACCCGCTTGCCCGAAGTGAAAAACGCTGAACCCTGATTTGCCATTTATTTGAACCTCATCCAGTGCAACATAACCCTCAGCAGACGCTCCTGCATCGAGGAGAGGAGGAGTGATGGTGCAGATGGGGAATTTCTCCTCGTGGAGAAGGAGCGGAAGAGTTGAGAAAAGGAGGAGGGGGAGGAGGAAGGAGGACAGAAGTTCAGTTGGACAGACAGAGAGCTGGAGAGCTAAAGATAAGAGAGGGAGGGAGATAGAGGCTGCCTGGTGGTGTGTGTGTGTGTGTGTGTGTTGGGGGGTGATAAAAAGCAAATGGGTTAGAGGATTTGGATGCAGGGAGCATCACCATCAGGGATCTCTCCTGGTATCAAACTGGAGCGATCAGTGATAAAAAATAAAAAAAGAGTCAACCTGGAAACGTCTGTAGCTGCAGTGGAGTTCACTGGGCTGCAAATAGGCCTGTCTGCCCCTTCTCTGTGTATCCTCCATCTCTATGCCCCCCCCCCCCATCCACTCTTGTTACCTTTATAATGACCCGTAAAGCAGCAATACAAGTTTCCTTTATACTCATGCTGCTGCCGATGGCCCGCTCTGTGCCGTCTTTTCAACATGTACGCTGCCTTCAGGATCTGCAAATAAAATACACTCCACATCTCCATACTCTCCTCCCAATGGTAAGACCACTGCAGACTCTCTCAATCCCCCCCCCCTTCTCTCTGCACTTCATCTCCCTCCTCCTCCTCCTCCAAGAAAAAGCTTGACAAAAGAAAGAGAAATGAAATGAGGAGAGGCTTTTTCTTCTTCCTGCTGCGCCCCACCCTTTTTCTAGATAGAGAGAGAGTGAGAGAAGAAGAGGAAGAAAAAAAAACATAATTTATCTGTGTATTATCAAGAAAGGCAGACACTTTAATCAGTCAGCTATGAAGTCAGTATTTCCATTCTTATCTGTCGCAGGAGTGGAAATGGAGAGGAGATAGCGTTCTGGGAGCCCATCGGTGGGCAGGAATGATAATGGGGGGGTGGGGGGGTTGAGGGGGTGAGGGAGGGGGAGGCTAGGCTATTGGACCGCTGTGTCAGCGCTATCTGCACCCATTATCAACAGCCTTATCGGCCCTGCCATCAGCCTCGCTGTAATGGGGCCAGTTCAACTTTCCACATTATCATACCGCCAAGACCTGGTTCACCAAGGCTAGGGGTCTGGTTAGAGAGGGGGGGGGGGTATAGAGTAAATGGAGAGAATAGTGAAATAAAAACACAAAGACGAGGTTATTCAAAAAGCAGCTGAAGGTAGAGGCAGGGGGGCAGGGTGATGGTACGGTCTAAAAATCACAACAAACTTTCCAGGAAACGTCCGGCGTCTTGGTTTGACCGATACCGCCGCGACATGGTGTCGATCTCTGTTGTTGGTCTGCGCTCCGGAGGCGTGTTTACGCTCCGACTTCCTGCCTCCTCAGGCTGTTAAGTTCTATTAGAGCCACAATAAAGGCTGCACACAGGGCTTCACCAGTCTCATGCAGGCAGTGACTGTGGAACACTGGAGCCCATCGGAGTCTCTATCGAGAGAAGATGAAACAATGTGCCTTCACAACCACAACAAGGGATGGAGATGAAGTCCGATGGGTCTGCCGTGGCCTGTTCAGTACCGATGCATTGTGCAGTAACATCATGACACAACAGTTCGGCCTTCAGATGAACCCGTTTCCAGCAGGACGTTGTTCTTAATAAGCAATCAGCAAGCACTTTGATAATAATGCAGCTTTTCTCTGTTTTACATCTTTGTAAACTGAATATAATAGTTTTGGACATTTAATTATGCAACCCAGGAGGACTCAGTGCAGTCTGTGCATGAGACACAATTCAACCCATCAGGAGAATAACCAACGCATACGTGTGCTCTGTGAGAACGAGCCAGATCCTGCTGATCATCTGGACCTGGTGGGGGTCCACTGATGTCTGCGTGCTTCCAGAGGCCTTCACCGGCTCACTGACCGTCTGCTGTCACATTCAGAGGAGAGACAGACGCGTCCTCAGCAGCACACTGCGGAGCACTGAGAGTAGTGAAGACCGCTCTCATATAATCACTAGGGGGGGGGGCTGACATGTGACCCTCCGGTTCATACAGCTCTTCTATGTTACTAATGATGAAGGAATAACAGATAATGGAAGTTTCCTTAATTATGAATCATTACAAACATGCTGTGTTTTATAAAACAGCAGACAGTCAGTGAGAGATGAATAAATCATGTATAGAGAAATGTTGATGAATCGATAATCATATAATCGTATCGAGCCTATCCATAATAATAATAATAATAATAATAACTTCTTTGTGCATTTATATCTATTTTATTACAGTAACTGATT